>OY986440.1:7221060-7262039 GCA_963920525.1 Dichetophora obliterata
ATATTATATTATATTATATTATATTATATTATATTATATTATATTATATTATATTATATTATATTATATTATATTATATTATATTATATTATATTATATTATATTATATTATATTATATTATATTATATTATATTATATTATATTATATTATATTATATTATATTATATTATATTATATTATATTATATTATATTATATTATATTATATTATATTATATTATATTATATTATATTATATTATATTATATTATATTATATTATATTATATTATATTATATTATATTATATTATATTATATTATATTATATTATATTATATTATATTATATTATATTATATTATATTATATTATATTATATTATATTATATTATATTATATTATATTATATTATATTATATTATATTATATTATATTATATTATATTATATTATATTATATTATATTATATTATATTATATTATATTATATTATATTATATTATATTATATTATATTATATTATATTATATTATATTATATTATATTATATTATATTATATTATATTATATTATATTATATTATATTATATTATATTATATTATATTATATTATATTATATTATATTATATTATATTATATTATATTATATTATATTATATTATATTATATTATATTATATTATATTATATTATATTATATTATATTATATTATATTATATTATATTATATTATATTATATTATATTATATTATATTATATTATATTATATTATATTATATTATATTATATTATATTATATTATATTATATTATATTATATTATATTATATTATATTATATTATATTATATTATATTATATTATATTATATTATATTATATTATATTATATTATATTATATTATATTATATTATATTATATTATATTATATTATATTATATTATATTATATTATATTATATTATATTATATTATATTATATTATATTATATTATATTATATTATATTATATTATATTATATTATATTATATTATATTATATTATATTATATTATATTATATTATATTATATTATATTATATTATATTATATTATATTATATTATATTATATTATATTATATTATATTATATTATATTATATTATATTATATTATATTATATTATATTATATTATATTATATTATATTATATTATATTATATTATATTATATTATATTATATTATATTATATTATATTATATTATATTATATTATATTATATTATATTATATTATATTATATTATATTATATTATATTATATTATATTATATTATATTATATTATATTATATTATATTATATTATATTATATTATATTATATTATATTATATTATATTATATTATATTATATTATATTATATTATATTATATTATATTATATTATATTATATTATATTATATTATATTATATTATATTATATTATATTATATTATATTATATTATATTATATTATATTATATTATATTATATTATATTATATTATATTATATTATATTATATTATATTATATTATATTATATTATATTATATTATATTATATTATATTATATTATATTATATTATATTATATTATATTATATTATATTATATTATATTATATTATATTATATATTATTTGGCACTTTATTTCTTTAAGAAAGGTACATTGTAGCTTGTTAAAAAATTATTTAAATAAACAATAAAAACACTATTCAGTGTGATCGTTGCACTCGCTGGATCGTGCGACACTTGATGATTGAGATTGACTAGATAAGCGAGACGAAGTCCGAGAACGGTTATTTCTATTTGAAAATTTAAAATGAATTTTGTGCTGATCTTTGTGGTACTGCAAGCGAAGATTGTGTTCCTTCGTAGACTGCTGAATACGCAAATTGTGTTCTTTCATACGCAATTCACGTTCCTCCGTTAAATTTTGAATGCGCATATTGTGTTCCTCCATAGCATGCTGTTTACGCAGTTGTATATAAGACAATTCGCTTTCTAAAACTTCAATTTTTTTTGCAGCTAAGTCATTGGAGTCAGCTGTTTTGCGATTTTGTCGTTTTAGTAGAGGATGCGCTTTTTTTCGGAGCATAGATGGAGTATATTCAGACCAGTTGCGCAATGGGAAAGGTGAAACATTTTCTTTACGTGAAGTTGGTTCGATATTTTCTATCGCATGCGGGCGCGTTGTAACACTAGCGTGGGATTCTTCCAGCACAGTATCATCATTTGATAGTATTGTAATCTGATTGTACATTTAAATTTATACACATTAGTAATTGTAAATTCAGTTGGCCCAAATAAAAAAATACCTCAATGTCAGTTACTTCCTGGCCATCGACGTCATCAATCAGAGTTGCTTCGAGGTGGGAACGCGGCGAATCAGAATCACAGGCTGTTTTAGAGTTCGGGCGAGTTAAATTTGGAGTAGGTGCGTCACGAGAAGTACTAATAAGTCGTGTCTATTGGTGCATTCGGGATTATAACAATTAGTACTTGTGTAATAAATGATCTAAAATAAAAAATACCTCAGCATCATTAAATTCCTGGTCGTCGTCAAAAAAAGGACTTAATCCATTAACGGATACTGAAAGAATGGCTGCAAGCTGTTGCAGCTCCTCACTTTCCAGCAAGCATTCTTGTGGTGCTTTCCCACCACCAGTTAATTGGCGAGCTCTTCGCTCGGCTGCAGCGGATTGGCGCAAACCTTTTTTCACGGCTTTATATTTGCTTCGAAGTTGTTTTTCGCTGCGAATCTAAAAACGAACCGCTTAGATTTATTAATTAAACGACAAAATTAAATATTTACATTTTCCGGTGCCCGACAATTGTAGTCTGAGGTGATGTCCGCCCAGGCTTTGTTTTTTGTGCTGCTGCTGGTGGCGTCTGTCTTCCGGCATTCGATGATTGCGGCTTTCCTCAAAACACACTGAAGCAACAATTTCTCTTCCTTCTTGTTGTAATTAGCACATCGGTCGCGCTTTGCCATTTTTATAAGTTCTTATTGGAATTCAAAACTTAATAAATCAACACAACACAATTTGTGTTTACAATTTTAAAGAAAATTTAAAACGGAACGTCAAAAAATCTCGGTGGAATTTTTAAAATTCCCCACACATTTTTTAATTAATGAGCAACACTCAAACGTTCCAATGGAAATCGATATAAACTGAGAGCGAATTTATGCTCTAAGCATAAAACCGGGATAAAATGTGAACAAAACCACTTTTTTATCTCCCGACTTATACTCTTGGTATAAAAATTACCTAGAGATAGTTATCCCCGAATTAAATCATATTTATGCCCTTTGTGAACAAAATGGCCCTTATTCTTCTATACAAAACACACTAACACATGATATTATAAACACAAACCTAACATATTTTTCTATACTATAGACACAAGCCACACTGAAAATTTTCCCATTCTTCTATACAAAACACACTAACAACATGATATTCACTAGATGAATATATTATAGACACAGACTTAATATTTTTTCCTATACTATAGACACAAACCGCTTACCTATTGTAATAGTTCTCCATTCCACCGCATATGGCGCTGATGGTAATAGAGCCTGGAGCCTGCGCTAGAACCGCCATATCGTACCTACTTTTGCCCAATGCTTACAATACTGGACCTTAAAAAGAAATGGAAAGGAGTCCGCGCACAGTATTTTCAAGAAATTCAGCAAATGGAAGCGTCCAAACGTAGTGGCATCGGAAGTGATGAAGTTTATCGTCTGAAACTATGGTGTTTTAGACGATTAATTAGATATAATTAGATTTATATTTTTTTCAGAATTGTGATGAAAGTGAAAACTTTGACATAATGTCGTCACCACCATCGTTGCCGCCGACGCCACCACAGCCAAAAAACATAAGCCAACCGCCCAAACTATTCTGATATGTGCAGAGATAATGTGACGCAGCTAGTTTTAAATAAAAATACGGTAAAAAATGAGAATAATTTAACTTTAGGGCTTGAAGGCCTTTTTAACGTGTATTTGGGGCCCCTAAATCCAATGCCACGTTTAAAAAAAATTTCGCTCTCAAATGTTTTAGAAAATAAAATTCTTGAAAGTCTCAAGAATTTGCGATATTTCAAGTAAATATATGAAAACGGCAAAATTTTGTTATGTTGAAGTGGTTCTTAGAAAAATGTTTACCTTTTATACGGTTGAAATGCAATATTTTAAATGAGATATCGACATATAAGAGTACTTTAACCCTGGATAACCAATCATATTTCTAATACGTTATAACCAATGTTAGTCGATTCGACTAACACGCTCCAAAACTTGTTTTAGAGGAGCTGTTAGTACATAAAATACATTAAAAGCTGTTGAAAATGGAAAAACTATGTATATAAAAAAAACTAGAAAAAAAATATTAATATTGGTCTTTGTTTTTTTTTTTTTTACATATTTTTATAAGCTACTTATTTTATCAGCTTGAGATATGCCACATAAGAATATTGAAAAAAAAAAATTGTAAATAAACATAAAAAACTTTAAAGTCTCTTCTATCATTATACGAATAAAGCATTTTTTATTATTATTAAAATAAAAATTTTAAATCAATTGTTTAGCACAAGAGACACAATTCGCTGCACCACTATAAAAAACTTATAACCAAAACACTATATTCCTACAACAAAGGAATTAACTTCGACTGAACCGAATTTAAAATACCCCCACATCCGTATTTTGGTATATACAAAGTTGTCAATGTTGTATTATGTTGATGACGCCTCTTGTAGTGGGCGTGCTTTTTGTCCAAATATACAAAATTTTAAATTCAGAGTTCATCCTAATTATCAAAGCTTATGTGTAAAATATCAAGTTTAAACCATAATTTTTTTGAATTTATTAAAGTTTTGTATTATAACGACGCCACTTTGTGTGTGAGGTGGGTGTGGTTTTCATCCAATTTTGACAAATTTCAAATATGTGGTAAATATTTCACTCTAAAGCTAATGTGCAAAATTCCAAGTTCATATATTTATTTTTTTTGGTATTTTAGGAGATACCGTTTTGACAAAGTCACTTTTAATGGGAGGTAGGCGTGGTGTTCATCCGATTTGGCTCATTTCCGAATTTTATCTTCGTTTTTTGAATACAGGCATATATTTTTATTTCATTATGAAAGCTTAAAAACTGTGGCTGTAATCGTGTCGACAGACAGACAGATGACTAGACGGACAGACGGACATGGCTTAATCGACTCAGGAGGTGATGTTGATCAAAAAAATATCTCCTTATAAGCGTTACGAACGGAGTGACAAAGTTAATATACTCCTTACGCAATACGCGTGGGGGTATAAAAAGTTACGTTAAAGCCAATGTTAGTCGCTTCGACTAACACTACATTTATAAAAAGATTCACCCCATCTAATTAAAAAGGCAAATGCATCCGAACGCAACGAGAGTCGCTTAACAACTAATGTGGTTACTACGATATGGATAGAGAACACTGTCAGATGAGAGAAAAAAGGCTGTAAGCAAAAAATTGAGCAGTGTTAGTCGAAACGACTAACTTTGGTTATCCAGGGGTAAGAAATGCGAAGGTTAAAATGTGGCTCCAAATGCAAAAAACTGCAATATTGATACAGTTTTCTCAAATTATTTCCATTTGATTTTAATTTAAAAACTTTAATTAAATAATTAAAAAAGTAAAGTTTAATTATGCCAAAAAAATTAGCTATGCATGTTGTATGAACTATTAAAAAAAATTTCTTCTAGAACAAGAAGTACGACTGGCTTGGGCGGCTTGTAACATCTGAAATGGAAAATTTTCTCACAACTTCTTTCAGCATCGGATAACTCGTCTCGTGATATCTTGGAAATATCGATGGATGGTGTATTTGAGGAAAGTGATTTCGTGACCAACGTTGAGCAAGAATACATTCTTGTTTGAAAGAAAGAATTACTTCTAGTTTGATTTCTGCAAGTTTTTGAATTTTTTGGTTTTTTGAAATGACTGATGTCAACACGCTGGCGTACCGACTCAATGAATTTTAATTTTTCTTTAATAATTATTAATTTTTTTGAAGAATGAAATAGTAGTTGCGTTTTTTGTACACTTGCTTTTTTCCTGCTATAATGTTGTTTTTGTTATATATATAAAGATTGTTGCGGAGTAGAGCAAAATTGTTGAAAAAAACGCAGCTAATATTTCATTGTGAAACTCATTTAAATCTTTATTGATTTAAAGTTGTCAACAAATTTTAATGCTTTGTACATCATTTGTATTTGAAATTGAATTGAAAGCATTAAAATTTTGTTACAAAATTAAACTTTGTTATTTCATTTTTGTGTTCCAGTTCCTTATATTATGTAGAAATGTTTCACGATATATAGTATCAAAGGTTGGTGTCGTTGCGCAGAATTAAAAAATAAAAAAAAATATTGAAATTGTTATTAAATTGGAAAATTAAAAAAAAACCGCAAAAAGTGTCTAATTTCGCAAACAAAAATCTCAAATTTTAAAAATTAGATGCAAAATATGAAGTGTGTGGAATAAAGCCCAAAGTAAAAATGTATCTCCTAAACCACTTGCAAGCGGGGCCTTTTTTACATATTTGGCTAAGGAGGTCCAAATACATATGATAAAAATATGAAAAAAACTGGCACGTAGCCCCTAAATTGAATTATACCCTAATTTTTTTTATATGTATCCTATTATATATATATATTATACCCTGAAAAATTGAACACTTTATCAAAATTTTAAATTTTTTTTCAAAATTTCAAAATTTTTTTCGAAAATTTGACATTTTCCTAAAAAATTTTCACTTTCGAAATTTAACACTGTTAAAAATTTGAGAATTTTTAAAACTTTGCGACTTTTCGAAATCAGGTCAAATATTCAATATAGAATTCTTGAAAAACCTACGCATAAGATGTAATCCTTAATTTGTATTTTTTCAAGATTTTGACATTCAAACAATAGGCTTAATCCCTTTGCAGATGAAGTTGTGGCCAACTTGATAAAAAAATTTGGTTGAACCGATTGGTGTTTTACTTGTCCATTGCCATTAACATTTTCTTTTTACTCAAATTAAAAACAAAAATCGTTATTTTTGAAATTTTTCCACAAATCCAGTTTTAGTAAAGACGCAATAAATGAGAATTATTATTGAAATGTTTTTAATGTTTATTAGTTTTATTTGTGATTTTAATAACAGTTTTGTTTAATTTTTTGTCAAAAGGCACAATTGTTTTATGGTTTTTAAATACAAATAATACGAAAGCAGACAAAAGACAATACATTGAAGGTTGCTGCTAGATCTATAATTTATTATATTGCCAATCTAGTTTTCCTTCATTGTTAAAATAGGCTGCAATTTGCTGTCGAATATTTTCAGCATTGCCTTTTCTTGGATTATATTGAGTATTTGAAGGCACATTTACGCTTTCATTAAATGTAACGTCACAGCTGTTAATATAGTTACTATCTTTACTAAGTTATAAATTATGTAGAATACAACATGTCAAAGTAATTGTTTCAACAGCTTAAACTTTAAGGTTAATAGATGTTTGCAATACGCGAAACCTATTTGACAGGATGCCGGATGCATGTTCAACTACATGTCTAGCTTGAGAAAGACGGATATTAAAAATGTTATTTTCTGTGTTGTTTGTGTTATAAGGATACGGTTTCAAAATATTTCGTTTTAAAGGAAACGCATCATCAGCTACAATCACATGTGGTAACCAGCGATTATTTCCGACTAAAGTATTTGGAGGCAGATTTTTTCCTTCATCAAGAATTTTTTTCACTGGACTTTGCAGAAATACTCCAGCGTCATTAGTGCGTCCATTGCAGTCAATATTGACAAAAATATAACGACAATAAGCATCCACCAATGCCAGCAAAATAATGCTATTTGTAGCCTTATAATTTTGGTAAAAGCTCCGTCTCCGCGCAAAGCTTGAAATCGTATGTGTTTCCCATCCAGGGCACCTATACAATTTGGAAATTGCCATTTTATGGCAAATTCCTTGGCAATAGCATCCCTTTCAGAAATGCTGTTTGGCTTGTAAAAAAAAGCAAATTGTTTTTATTAAATTATATTTCTTTTCACTGTTGAAATATTTATAACTTTCAAATAGACATAAATGTTTATTTATTGCTTTGCAAACGGACGGAATTGTCAGGGAAATAAATGATGTTGTAGCTTAAGCTTTTATATGTTTGTCCTGAAATTCACAAATATCAAAAAAACGTTAAAAAAATATAGTGTAACATTTCAAGAATAGCGACAACTCTAATTTTTAATTTTTTTTTGCAGACGATATGTATTTTGGCCTCCTAAATCTAAATCTGAAAAAATTTCGCTCGCAATTGGTTTAGAAGTTATAGGCCTCTAAAGTTGGAAAAATGGTCTACAATTCTAACGGTTTTGTTTCAGTGTTCCAATAAAACAACGCTTTATGGGTATCAAAAGAAAGGTAATGCAAGTACCTATTCAACGAGGCATCAATCATAAAAAGTCATGCATAACTTTTTAAGTTATAACCCACTTGTTATTATATATATATTGAGTTGTGTGTGAAATTTACCTGAAAGTTCAAATTTAATGAAAAAAACTACATGCATTAAGTTTTATCTTTTAAATAGGAGGCCTTCGGCCGCTGCTTAATCCAACAAAAAATGTTAAAAAAGAGATTTGTCGCTTTTTTTGAATTATACCAAAATATCTATACTATTATATAAAAGGAGACTCACAAATTTGATCCAGAATAAGCTCGGTAACCGCTGAACCGATTTTAATAATTCTTTTTTTATTCGATTCCTATGATAATGAAGATTGTTATAGCTTACCAAGGTTTTTGAAAAATGTATTCTTTAATTATTGCAAAATCACGCATTTTATTTGATGCCTACATTCAACCAGTAGCGCAATATAACAGCAAACAAAGCTTTTCTATCTTTGTCAAGAGAGCTTCTCTCAACAATATAACAGCAAACAAAGCTTTTCTCTTTTTGTCGAGAGAGCTTCTCTCAATATAACACGACAGCCATGCTGTATAGTTAAGCTGAACTCACTGATAACCTTCAGCATGTTTTTGTGTGATTTACAGCACTATTCTGGTTGTTAGCTTAAAAAAAATAGTTAAGGAGCTCTTGTTAAGCTGATTGTTATGTTATGTAAATGTTGGTATTCTTAAAAATCATTAACAACATAAAAGCTTAAAAAGCTTTTAAAGTTCACCATGCATGGTGAAAATCGATATGCCTATTGAAAGAAGAGATGTGCTATATAACAGATGCTTCGAGTGCAGCTTGTGACTTTGCAAGCGCTTGAAAAATTTGCCACGGCTACTGAAAGATTTTATTATCAACACTTAAAATAAGTAAAAAATTCTTCCATTTTTCAGTTTAATGTATTTAAACTCAATATTATATTATAATATGTATTTTTTTATTATTTTTACAACAATTTTTTATTAAAGCACACACATTTCATTCGTTGTTAAGACTCTTTCTGTTATTAACAAAATTGTAAGGAAAAGAGCTTTTAAATTTGCAGCAGAATACGAAACCTTAACAAATTATTAATATTATCTATTTTGTTAATGTGGTGAGCTTAGTTAAGCTGCCAGAATAGGGCTGTTAAAATAATGTTAATCAAGTTGAGAGCGTACAGAAATTTTTCTCTCTGAGCGAAAACTTCATATGAAAAAACTTTAAAAACATGCTGAAGGTGATCAGTGAATCTAGCTTTACTTTCAGGGAGATTCTTGCTTTCATACAGTCTTAATTAATTTTCTTTGTTAATGTTTTGAGGGGAGTTGCCAGAATTTTGTTATCAGCATTAATTATGTTTGTCAGCCAGCTTTTCTCCACTTGAGATTGTGTTAGTCTATCTATACGAATATATAAAAGCGTTGTGACACTGCACGGACGTTTGACAATCACGCAAGAACCACTGAACCACTGAACCGATTAACACGATATAGTTATCAAGCGATTTGTTATTCCAACTTTATCGTAATATGCTATCTTAAATTTGCCATGTCTACTTTCCATGCCCACTTTTTGCAAAAAATGCTATATTTCAGACGATTTTGGTCGTATGAGACTAGAATTTGATAATCTACGTTGTATGGTTACTTTCGCTAACTTTACTAAAAATGGGCATGACTCACTTTAGTTAAGTCCACTTTTCGGGGGATAAGCTTGGAGTTAAGCAAAGCGCATAAGGTTTAAGCTCAATTGTTTCGAGTATGAGATGGTTTAATTAAAAAACAAATTTTGCCACACCCCCATTACCGCCCAGAATTAATCAAAAATGTTATACTTCGAACTGTTTTGGTTGTTTTAGACTAAAATTTGATAATTTAGTTCATACGGCTACTTTCGGCAACTGTACTAAAAATGGCGATTATATAAATTTTTTTTTTCCGAACAGCATGAAAATTCGTATATAGCAGTAAGGTGGTCTGTGGCAGGACAACGTCTGCCGGGCAATACAATACATCAATAAGAATGCTGTATATATCAGAAAATTCTGATCGTCATGCATTGATGTTTCAAACGGAAACGTCTAGCATGTGTTTTGTTCGAAGGTCAATTTACACTTTTACAAATTCATAAAACGATCATAAAAAATTCAATGAATTGGGTCAGGACAAATTCTACTATAACTATAACGTTAACTATGAATATATAGACAAGGAAATAGATTAAAACATAGATTTATGTATATAACTTTGGAATGGTTTGTAATATTTGAAATATTTTTCACAGAATCATTTTTTAAGCTATATTTGAAAATTTTTTTCACATAAATTAGTTTTTAAGCTGTAGCACATTGCAAATAATATAACAACATTTTAAGCAAATTAGTTTTCATCAAAAAATCATAGGTAGGTGGCTCATGATTTTTAATGATAGAAACTGTTTGTGTCAAAATAGAACATTTTTTTGCGGGTAAATTATGTTATATGAAAGAATAAAGAAAATGAAAATTAAAAAAAAAAAAAAATTAAATTAAAAAAAATATGTGCAACAAAAGCAACTCTTGGCCTATTGTTAAGTACAAGTTGGATATTTTAGAGGTTTTTTGAAAACAATATAAAACATTGCATTGGTTAGGTAACGGTAAACCTTTTCCCTTTTTCCCAATTTACTTAATTTAACTTTCAAACAAAGAAAATTGGATGAAAATCGATTTGAAAATGGCGGAAATGCTTGCTGGCTATGTCAAAACATGAAATTTCAATCGTTTTTTTCTCATTCTGAGGCTTATGAGTTATACTGAGAAAATCTATAGTTTTGAGATATCGCAAGAATTTTAATTTCATAATAACAGGCTTTTTTCAAACATACCTAATATCCGTACAAAAAAAATTACCGTTAATTGTATTAATCAACGACTGTCCATACAAGAATGCATTGTTATGCATTGAGAAAGTCTATAGTTTTTGAGATATCGCCAAAAGTTTGATGTCATTATAACGGTTTTTTTTTAAATTTAAGAAGAATTGTTGTTTGGCCGAAGCCCAATAACAACAATCAATAACTGAAGAAGGCAGATTAACTACAACAATTTAAGAAGAATATATTTATTTTCAGAATATATGTAAAAAATTACATTTTTGATTACAAATTTTAAAAATATTTTACCCAAATTTTTTTATAACGCTGTTATGCAGGACTTTTTCAAAAGTAAAAAAAAGAAAGCCATGTAAATTTATGTCATCATAACAATTACTGTTAAAATAAGTTATTCAAATAAAATAAAGTAATTTCTTAATATATATACCAATTTTTTCATAATTAAACAAAACAAACACAATAATTTTTTTATTTCGAATTTGTTTTAATACAACTAAATACTTTCATTTTAAGATTTAAAATTTTTACATGGTATTTAACATTTTTATCGCAGGCGAAGCAGCGGGTATTTGCTAGTGATTATATAATCAGAAATATTTTAATTAATAGTACGCGTTAAAATTGGTATATTAGTTAAAAAAATCTTGTAAAAATTAGACGAATTTACAAAATAACATTGCATTGAAATTCTTCAGTGTATAATTCTACCACGATTAGATAGTTTGTTATGTATACGTACAAAGGTTAGGTTAGGTAAGGTTAAACTGGATGTCTTCGTGAAGGCTCACATAGACTAATTCAGGTCCTTAGTGGTACCGGTAGCGAACAAAAGGAACCTATGTGTTTATTTAAAAGTCTTTAAAGATTTGCGTTGAATTCGCAAACCTTAGGAGGAATTCCAGAGACACCCTGGCTACATCTTTAAGCGACGGGAATGTCGATGAGCCTAGGTATTTTAGTCTTGATCTAAGTAGGGCGGGGCATGTTCATAGTAGGTGCTCCAGGGTCTCCACTGTGCCCGGTTCCTTGCACTTCCTGCAGTAGTCATCCGTGGTGATGCCAAGCTTCCTCGCGTGGGCTGCCGTCCTGCAGTGACCAGTGAGCATGCCCACTAGTGTCTTGCAATCTTTGCGCGGGCGTGCCAAGATGAACAGAGTTCGTTTTTCGCATTGTGCATAGCACATGATTTTCGAGATTTTGCACGATGTCGTATCTCTCCATCTACGATTCACTGCTTGTGTGGCTCTTCTTTCGAGGTTCCTTTACAACTCTTGTAGCGGAGTAAGTAAATGTTCTGCGAGTTTTGATTCCAGCCCGGCGCCTTCCTTTGCTAAACCATCTGCCATTTCGTATGGCACCTCATGCCATACGTACATATGTATAGTATAATATTTATTTGGTAACACTGTAACCCTCCTTTAACTATATCTCTCAGCTTGTAATTGATTTTGAATAAAGCAGTCTGATTTTAAACATTATATGGATAACACAGTCTTATTGAATCTTTATATTGAATAATAGTATCAGATACTTGGGGGGGCAGTGCCCCCCAGCCCTACCCAATTGACGCCGCTGGTTAGGTATATCATTATCTTCTGAACGAATAAAACCTAAACATCAAAATTTTACGTTTTTCCCCCCGAGTAACACTGGGTATTTCAGCTAGTAAAATAATAATAAAATGTAATAAAATTTACTAGAGTGATTATAAAGAGTGTTTTTTTAATTAACTTTGTTATTTTAAATTTTTTATTATCTATACTATTATATAAAAGGAGACTCACGAATTTGATCCAGAATAAGCTCAGTAACCGCTGAACCGATTTTGATAATTCTTTTTTTATTCGATTCCTATATTATTATAGATTGTTATAGCTTACCAAGGTTTTCGAAAAATGTATTCTTTAATTTTTTCAAAAGCACGCATTTTATTTGATGCCTACATTAAACCAGCAGCACAATATAACAGCAAACAAAAAGCTTTCCTCTCTTTGTCGAGAGAGCTTCTCTCAATATAACACGACAGCCATGTTGTGTAGTTAAGCTGAATTCACTGATAACCTTCAGCATGTTTTTGTGTGATTTAAAATATTGTTAATCAAGTTGAGAGCGTGCAGAAATTTTTCTCTCTGAACGAAAACTTCATATGAAAAAAACTTTCAAAACATTCTGAAGGTGATCAGTGAATCAGGCTTTACTTTCAGGGAGATTCTTGCTTTCATACAGTTAATTAATTTTCTTTGTTAATGTCTTGAGGGGAGTTGCCAGAATTTAGTTATCAGCATTAATTATATTTTGCAGCCTTGCCAGCCAGCTTTTCCCCACTTGAGATTGTGTAAGTCTATCTATACGAATATATAAAAGCGTTGTGACACTGCACAGATGTTTGACAATCACGCAAGAACCACTGAACCGATTAACACGATGTAGGCATCAAACGATTTGTTATTCGAACTTTATCGTAATACGCTATGTTAGATTTGCCACGTCTACTTTCCATGCCCACTTTTTGCAAAAAATGCTATATTTCAGACGATTTTGGTCGTATGAGACTAGAATTTGGTAATCTTTTTACTTTCGCTAACTTTACTAAAAATGGGCATGACCCATTTTAGTTAAGTCCACCATTCGGGGGATAAGCTTGGAGTAAAGCAAAGCGCATTAGGTTTAAGCTCAATCGAGCTGAAATTCTGGCATTCTATTGTTTCGAGTATGAGATGGTTTAAGTAAAAAACAAATTTTGCCACACCCCCATTACCGCCCAGAATTAATCAAAAATGTTATACTTCAAACGGTTTTGGTTGTATTACACTAAAATTTGTTAATTTAGTTCATACGGCTACTTTCGGCAACTGTACTAAAAATGGCGAATACATAATTTTTTTTTTCCGAACAGCATGAAAATTCGTATATAGCAGTGAGGTGGTCTGCCAGGACAACGTCTGCCGGGCAATACTATACATCAATAAGAATGCTATAGATATCAGAAAAAGCTGATCGTCATGCATTGATGTTTCAAAAGGAAACGTCTAGCATGTGTTTTGTTCGAAGGTTAATTTACACTTTTACAAGTTCACAAAACGATCCTAAAAAATTCATTGAATTGGGTCAGGACAAATTCTACTCTAACTATAACGTTAACTATGAATATATAGATAAGGAAATAGATTAAAACATAGATTTATGTATATAACTTTGGAATAGTTTGAAATATTTGAAAATGTTTTTCACATAAATTAGTTTTTAAGCTGTAACACATTGCAAAAAATATAACAACATTTTAAGCAAATTAGTTTTCATCAAAAAATCATAGGGGGGGTAGGTGTCAATATGATTTTTAATGATAGAAACTGTTTGTGTCAAAATAGAACAATTTTTGCTGGTAAATTATGTTATATGAAAAAATAAGGAAAATTAAAATTAAAAAACATTAAAAACTAAAAAAATATGTACAACAAAAGCAACTCTTGGCCTGGTTTAGTACAAGTTGGATATTTTAGAGGTTTTTTTAAAACAATATAAAACATTGCATTGGTGAGGTAACGGTAAACCTTCTCTCATTTTCCCAATTTACTTAATTGAACTTTCAAACAAAGAAAATTGGATGAAAATAGATTTGTAAATTGCGGAAATGTTTGCTTGCTAATTCAAAACATGAAATTTCAATAGTTTTTTTCTCATTCTGAGGCTTATGAGTTATACTGAGAAAATCTATAGTTTTGAGATATCGCAGGAATTTTAATGTCATAATAACAGGTTTTTTTTAAACATACCTAATATCCGTACAAAAAATTTTCGAAAAGAAAAGAAAATTACAGTTAGTTTTATTAATCAATGACTGTCTATACAAGAATGCATTGATATGCATTGAGAGAGTCTATAGTTTTTGAGATATCGCCAAAAGTTTGATGTCATTATAACGGTTTTTTTAAATTTAAGAAGAATTGTTGTTTGGCCGAAGCCCAATAACAACAATTAATAACTGAAGAAGGCAGATTAACTACAACAATTTAAGAAGAATATATTTATTTTCAGAATATATGTAAAAAATTACATTTTTGATAACAAATTTTAAAAATTTTTTACCCAATTTTTTTTATAACGCTGTTATGCAGGACTTTTTCAAAAGCAAAAAAAAAAAGAAAGCCAGGTAAATTTATTTCATCATAACAATTACCGATTAAAAAAGTTATTCAAATTAAGCAAAGTAATTTCTTAATATAGATACCATTTTTTCATAATTAAACAAAACAAACACAATAATTTTTATATTTTGAATTTGTTTTAATACAACTAAATACTTTTATTTTAAGATTTAAAATTTTTAACATGGTATTTAATATTTTTATCGCAGGTGAAGCAGCGGGTATTGCTAGTTTAATATAAAAAACCATTACATTATCAAATCTTTAAAGCTGCGAAAGAGCTTCGTTTCTCTGTTTTTTTGTTTGATCGACGCATCTGTTTTTTTTGTTTATTTTTTAAAAATCTCTGATTAATGCGACAAGCCTATTAATAAGACATATTTATAAATCATATTGAGTTAATTGTGTAGTATTTTAACAAAGACTTCATTAACATAGAAAACATGGAAACATCAATAAACAAAAAAACAAATTAATACACGAAACTTTTACAAGGTTAACCCATAAGTCTTTGGCCTTGCACTTGAGCTGATATTGAAGGAGGACACAATTTATAACAACAAAAACAGCACAAACAATGGCTTGCTAAGAACAATAAAGAGCCGAGAAGTTGTAGTGTCATTAACTCAATTGGTTGTCATGGAGCAGTTTTAATAATTGTGCAACTAGGGTAACCGGCAACCAAACAGCCTCAAATTCAAGCAAGCATACCGGGCACAAAGCGGAGAAAGCGGAAGTGAAGAAGAAAAAGTAGCAGAAAATTTAAATCGAATCTACTTATATGCTTTCGTTTATTTGATTTTCAGCATCCGGAGCTGCTGTTGACTCGGTGTCGGTTGGAATGATGAGGTCCTGGATGGATGAATGAGGGCTATGACCATGACGATGACGATGACGCTGACAACGACGACGACGACGACGATTAAAATGCGTTAACGAAGTATCAACATAATAAAAATAAATAAATTAAGTTGTCTCAAATGAAAAACAGTTACAACTACAACAACAACAAAAACAACAGCAAAAATAATGAATCAAGCGACAACAAAAACAATAAAGGACGAGCAGGGAAGGCGACGTAAGTCAAGAGGTCTGTGCTCATGGCCCGGTATTCAGCAGGATGCACAGATTTACGCAAGCGGCCAAACAAAAGCAGCAGTATTAAAAACACACGCACCAACACACACACACACACACACACACACACACAAAAACACACCCTCCTTTAATTATTTCATATTTAATATTTTCCACTCTAAAGTTTAAGTGTGCCTCTCAATATGGACTTAAATGATTTCAAAAAGTTCGCTGTTTATTTTCCCCGGATGCGGATGTGCGAAGTAGCACAGGCAGCGGCAGTTAAGGAAATCCGGGGTGCCACTAGCAAGAAAAACAATAACACCAACAACGACACCGAACAATTTAAAAAATTAATTTTGAAATAAAGCTTAGTGTGATAAAATGCCGAGACAACGATAATGCAACAACGATATTTGATATTTGTACAGTAATCAGCATCAGCTTCTTTGCCAGTACCCGTTTTCCCCCAACCAACTTATTCGATGAAATTCTCAGATTCATCTTTGATTGTCGGCAAAGACAGAAAATTTAAATTTTTGCTAACACGTCACAGACTAAGTAATTGGCACAATGCGTTTTTAAATTAAGAGAAAAAAACTAATAAGGAATTATCTTCTACTAGGCCAAAGTTTAACTTCCTTCCCAGCCGTGTTTACATGTATTCGATGTTTTCAATGTTAATTTTAAGTTTATTATATTATTTTAATTTATTTATTTAAACTATGTAAATCTCTCAAACAAATTTTGGGCCTTATCAACGCACATATTAATTTTTTTTTTATTAAAAAAAATAATTTATTGGTGTACAATAAGACAAAGGACCTTACCAATACCCTCTAATTTTTAGCAGAAGCCTCATCTAGGAGAATATAATTTTATGTTTTTCCATAAAATAAAAAAATTTTAAAAATTTGATAACTCTACGAATGAAATGCCACTAGCCATTTTTTTAAGTTTTCAGACGCAATAAATAAAATGTTTGATATTCCGCTAGTGAATAGCTTTCCGGTTTGTTTCCGAATATCAAACCGATAAAATAGGTTTTTGCAACTCCTCAAACCGATGCAAATTCCGATTCGAACTAAAAACCGGAATGTACGACACCTTTTCAAAATTTCTACCGAAATCAAAACCAATTCCGGCGATTAACGCATTCCACAACAACACTGATTAGTTCATCCACCACTTATAATTAAGGTTTGATAAATTTTATTCGGATAAAAATTTGAAACAGTTTCAGTTAAAATAAATTTCGCATAATATATTTTTTAAAGAATAATTTTAATTCATTTCATGGCATCAGTGCTTAAATAAGAGCTAGTCTTCTTTATTTGGTATCAGTTTAAATAGAACTGCACTGCATTTTGGTTATGACCTCATAAAATTGTATAAACTACATTTTCATAAGTGAATTAGTACATAGAACATGTTGAATGCTCTAAATGCCCATTAGGATTCAATGTAAACGTAATCTAAAATGTGAACGTTTGACCATGTAGTAAAAACTACTTGAAAATATTTTTTACTTAATTTAAAACCCACAGTAAAAAGTCATGTTTGTTCCGCCTAGCTTATTTTTAAAACAAAAACAATTGCACTTTTTATATATCCAAATTTAATTTTTTTACGGGAAATCTCCCGACTTTTTTTTTAACACATCCAGACTGACAGCGCACAAAGGAGTAAAATAATCGAAAAGTGTATTTTAATTCAAATAATGAAATTCAAGTATGCTTCTAATTAATGGTAACCGGTTATATAGATAATATTCTACATCTTTAGTCGAAAGAAAAAAGCATTTTTGACGTACCGTTTCCACGCTCCGTTCTTTAAGCTACCCGGTCGAGCGTTGTTGTGTGCCGGTAGTGAAAAAACGAATAAAGTCTATATTTTAGAGTGAAGTTGAGTTAATAATTTCTACAAACAAAAAAATTGTTGTATGGAGCCTTCAACTTCAGATAATTTTGAATGTTAATTAAAAAACAGAATATGTAGTTAAAAAAGTCCGTAAATATTTTTATTTTTTCTAGAAGAAAAGCTAAGTCCCGTCTTATACTCGTCAAGACTTGACGGTCAAGTTTTGCATATTCCCTTTTTAACTTGAAGATTCAGTTTATACTCGTCAAGAGTTGCCGGTCAATTTTTTGTTTCGCTTCTCCCCTTTCCTTAAGTTTATTTTGTGTTACATTCGAATGTTTCTGATTTTTGTTGAATTGTCGCTGTTAAATCCTTGTTTAAATTAAATTGTGCTACAATATTTAATGAAAATGCAAAAAAGTAACATATATAAGTTAGCAAACAATTTATTGCAGTGCTCAAAGCATATTGTAGAGGAGTATTTGGATGAAAGTGACGGTGAAATAATTTTAGGTTTGCGCCGCATTGTTTTATTATAACATGGTTTGATGAACGGTTTTTTATAAAATTTAATAGAAATGCTTAGTTTGTGCAAAACATCATTGCTATTGCCAGCACAACATAAACGACCATGGATAAAATAATGTAGAACGGATAGATTAGGTGAAGGCGCACATATTTTTGTGACCGAAAAGCTCTTATGCGATCCTCCATCATATAAAAACTACTTGAGGCTAAGCGAACCACAATTTAATGATCTTCTGGATACCAAACGCAGTGACATTGAACGTTCTGACACTAGGATGAGAGCTGCAGTCACTTCAGCTGAAAAGTTAACCCTAACTTTTAGATTTTTAGCCACTAGTGAGATTTCGTTTTATATAAAAACTAGCTGATATACCCGGTGTTACTCGGGGGGAAAAACGTAAAATTTTGATGTTTAGGTTTTATTCGTTCAGAAGATAATGATATACCTAACCAGCGGTGTCAATTGGGTAGGGGTGGGGGCATTGCCTCCCCAAGTATCTGATACTATTATTCGATAAAAAGATCCAATAAAACTGTGTTATCCATATAATGTTTAAAATCAGACTGCTTTATTCAAAATCAATTACAAGCTGAGAGATATAGTTAAAGGAGAGTTACAGTGTTACCATATAAATATTATACTATGCATATGTACGTATGGCATGAGATGCCATACGAGATGGCAGATGGTTTAGCAAAGGAAGGCGCCGGGCTGGAATCAGAACTCGCAAAACATGTACTTACTCCGCTACAAGAGTTGTACAGGAAACTCGAAAGAAGAGCCACACAAGCAGTGAATCGTAGATGGAGAGATACGACATCGTGCAAAATCTCGAAAATCATGTGCTATGCACAATGCGAAAAACGAACTCTGTTCATCTTGGAAGGAAGCTTGGCATCACCACGGATGACTACTGCAGGAAGTGCAAGGAACCGGGCACAGTGGAGACCCTGGAGCACCTACTATGAACATGCCCCGCCCTACTTAGATCGAGACTAAAATACCTAGGCTCATTGACATTTCCGTCGCTTAAAGATGTAGCCAGATGTCTGGAATTCCTCCTAAGGTTTGCGAATTCAACGCAAATCTTTAAAGACTTTTAAATAAACACATAGGTTCCTTTTGTTCACTACCGGTACCACTAAGGACCTGAATTAGTCTATGTGAGCCTTCACGAAGGCATCAAGTTTAACCCAACCTAACCTATGTACGTATATATAACAAACTATCTAATCGTGGTAGAATTATACACTGAAGAATTTCAATGCAATGTTATTTTGTAAATTCGTCTAATTTTTACAAGATTTTTTAACTAATATACCAATTTTAACGCGTACTATTAATTAAAATATTTCTGATTATATAATCACTAGCAAATACCCGCTGCTTCGCCTGCCCTAAAAACTTTAAATACCATGTAAAAATTTTAAATCTTAAAATGTGTTGAGGAGCAAATGTTGAGGAGCAAATGTTGAGGTTTGGAAACCTTGACGAAATTCTCCCTGGAGATATATGGCGTGAACTCTAGATCTCAAAATAAAGCCAGGGGCGTTTTTGAGATGTAGAAATAAAAAAGGTGCAATTAATAAAAGAAAACTCAAGTTGGATTTTTCAGTCTTACTTCGTCGATGGTTTATTCGCAAGAGAGCGTAACTTTACCTTGAGTTACATCAAGATGCCTAATTAAGCATTAATAATAGAAGATGGCGTATATTCGAAAATGAAAGATGCGCCATCTGCTAGTGAAATGTATCTTGGCAGCTAGATTATGTTAAGACATAAGATGCGGTTTTCTACATATACATCGCCGCCGTCCTTGCAGTATCACTGCAATAATTTCAAATTCAAATATACGGTATTTCATACAATTAAAAAGATATGGATACATTATAATATATTACAGCTTTTAACTTTAAAAAAAGATACAATAGAATTAATAGGCATTGATTGTTTTTCACTAGGTATGTAAATAATAGAAATAAAAGTTTGCATTAAATTCAGTGGATAAAGTTCAATTGTTAAGTAGTGCATTTGTTTATAAAAAAAATCAAAAATTCGTTATTTAATTATAATCAACAAATTACGTTAAATTGGAACTGGTCCAGAAAGGATCCATCCAAAAATAGTATTTTGCGCAACAGGAAACCCAGCGTCAAGTAAGATTATACCGGATTTTATAGTTTTAGGGTAAACGTCGGCTCCTAAGATAACCGAAATTGCAGCAGACTTTTGAAAGTTTGGATCGGCGAGGACAAGATGTTGAAACTTTTCCTTGACCGATGCATTTAGGGTTTTGGACGGAGTTTTCAATGTTATATGTCCGACGACCTTTAAAGCTACTTGCATTTTAAACGTCGAATCCGAGCGAGCTTGGATGGAAAGGTAGCAAATTGTGTCGCCACCGAGTAAGGATGTTGCCAATTGAAGTTCATAAACCAGCTTTCCGGATATTTGACGGACGAGCGTACATGGATCAAGAATTGATCGAACGTGATGAAGTTTTCCACGCACATTTAGCTTAAAAACTGCCGTTGGTAGAAGTGTAACGACGTGATGAGCTCGGATTGAGCAATATGACGGTTGCTCTGGAGTTGGCTGGATCGTTGTCGTTTTTTTGTGTGTGGATATTGAGCTTGATGAAGAATTAGCTCGCTTCAACTGACCATTGGATTGGCTGCGTCGCAAGCGTTCATGCATATGAAGCAAAGTGTGGTGGTCACCTTTGCAATAATGGCAACCTAGTGTGCTCAAACACGATCCTTCAGAATGCTGGTGTGCCAAGCAGTTCGAACAATATTTGTGCAGGAGCACGGCCCTCATCCTCTGCTCAGTGTTCATGGATAAAAATTTTGTGCAAAAACGCAATGCATGGTATCGATGGCACAAACGACATTGGAATATTTTCATGTGATTGGACATTTTAGGTTGCGAGCGATGGCGTTTCGTGTTATCTTTTGGCATTATTTATTTTGTTGGAATCTGAAATGGAATGGATGTTTTAACTATGAAGGAAAGAAAGGAAGAAAATGCTATTGATTTGGAAGGACGACCAGTTTGACGATCGGACGCTTAATCAGACCTCGTTGCGTCATTATATCTGCAACTCGAACTCGACTATCGCTACCTGAATATATTTTTACAATTCTACCCAACCGCCATTCTGTTGGAGGGAGATTTTCATCTTTGATGACCACCATAGCATTTTCTTCAATATTTATTTGTGGATTTTTCCATTTGTTTCTTTTATGTAACTCTTTGAGATACTCATTCTTCCAACGCGAGCAAAACTCTTGCTGCAACGCTTTCAATCTTTGCCAACGATTAATTATGGAAACGGAATGTTCTGTAATTTTTGATTCTATAGGTGCATAGAGAGGTCCTCTGATAAGAAAATGGCCTGGGGTTAAGGCTGAATTATCGGAAGGATCTTCAGATATGGGTGAAATTGGACGTGAATTGAGGCAGGCCTCAATCCTTGCAATAAGGGTGGACATTTCCTCAAATGTGTATTTGAAATTACCGGCTATTTTGCGGAAGTGAGTTTTGAAACTTTTCACTCCAGCTTCCCACAAACCGCCCATATGTGGAGCACCAGGTGGAATAAAATGCCACGTAACACCCTGATGACTAAAATTGGAAGTGACAGCGTCACGAGCTAGGGAAATAAATTCACGACTTAATACTTTCGACGCGCCAACGAAAGTGGTGCCATTATCGGAATAAAGGTGCAAGGGACATCCTCGCCGGGATACAAATCTGTAAAAGGCTGCTAGGAAAACTGAAGCCGAAAGACTAGAGGTAGCTTCAAGATGGATTGCTTTCGTGGCGAAACACACGAAGACACAAACGTAGCCCTTTGTTATAAGACATGCTCTTCCAGTATAGTTTTTAATCTCAAACGGTCCGGCGAAATCCAGACCGGTATGAGCAAATGGACGTGTGAGAACTGTTCGTTCAGGTGGTAACGAACCCATCAATTGCGTTTGCACCTTCTGTTTGTAAATGGTGCAAATTTTACAATTATGAATGATAGTTTTAATCAAATTTCTGGCTTTTGGAATCCAAAACTGAAGACGGAGAAGACGGAGAACAAGCTGGTTTTCTCCGTGTAATGAAATCTGATGAGTAAAACCAACCATCAATTGTGAAAATTGGCAATTGTACGGAAGGATTATGGGATGTCTTTCGTCGTAAGTCATGACTGGAGAAGAGACTAATCTTCCACACACTCTTAATAGACCAGCTTCATCAAGAAAAGGATTCAAATTTAGAAGACTGCTTCCTGATCGAATTGCTTCTTTCTTCGACAGATTGTTGTACTCTTCAGCATACGTCACCTTTTGGCTGAGTATAATCAGTCGCATCTTTACTTGATGTACTTCAGAACTCTTAATGAGATTTGAATTTTCGGAAAAACTAGAACGGTAATTTGGATGTGTGTGAAAGAAAAAACGAAATACATACGCAATAACACGGATTGCCTTTGGGTATGAAGAGAAACGTTCAAGAATATCTTCATAGTCTTTGAAATAAGAAAAAAATGATTTTGAAGACTTCTTTTCAAGGTTAGTTTCAATATCAACTCCTTGAATGAAATTTGGCCAAGAGCTAGGTGCAAGCTTAAGCCACGTCGGTCCATTCCACCACAAATCATTCTCACAAAGATCTTGCGGTAGAACCCCACGGCTCGCCAAGTCAGCAGGATTGGATAGAGAGCTAACATGGAACCAGTTTTTATGACCAACACTTTGCACGATTTTAGACACTCGATTTGCAACAAATGTTGTCCATAAGCAGGGTGGTTTTGAAAGCCACGCAAGAACAATAGTGGAATCAGTCCAAAAGAATGTTTCATACTTTGGAATATCCAATTGTGGCAGAAGAGCTTCGACCATGTCAGCCAAATGGGTTGCGCCACATAGTTCTAAGCGTGGCAAGGAAATGGATTTTACAGGCGCTACCTTGGTCTTGCCAGCTAGTAAATGAGTGGATATGATCCCCGAGCTATCAATACGAACATTAATAGTTGCAGCATAAGCTTTTTCCGATGCATCACAGAATGCATGGAATTGAATTTTGCAACTAGTAGTATATTTTACCCACCTAGGAATTCGAATATTATTGATATGTGGATAATTTGTAAGGAAAGAATGCCATATTTTAAGGCAATTAGATGGGATGTTTTCATCCCAACCTATTTGCTGGAGCCATATTTGTTGCATAAGCATTTTTGCTATGATGATGCAAGGAGATAACCAGCCTGCTGGATCAAACAGCTTTGAAATTTGGGATAGAACTTCTCGCTTTGTAAATTCAGATTTATGCTCTAATGGTTTGGTGGTAAAAAAGAACTGATCAGAACTAGCGTTCCACTGCACACCTAGTGTTTTAGCTGTGCTGGTGTCTTCAAACTCTAGAAAATCATCATGCAATAGGTGATCTGTAGGAAGCCCTTCTAGAACATCTTTTGAATTAGAAGTCCACTTTCGGAGTGAAAAACCAGCTGACGATAAAGCGGCAATAAGTTCGTCTCTTGCTTTTCGTGCTGTGGCGATGTCGTGAGCTCCCGCTAGAGCATCATCAACATACATAGATTTTCGCAAGATGTGACTTGCAAGGGGATATGATCTTTCGGTATCATCTGCAAGCTGAAGAAGCGTTCGTATGGCTAAGTAGGAAGCGCAGTTTACTCCAAAAGTAACTGTTTGTAGTTCATAGTCGCAGACTTGCTCATTAGAAGAGTTTCGAAAAAGGATACGTTGAAACGGTGTGTGATCAGGATGAACAAGGATTTGACGATACATTTTTTGAATGTCGCCATTGAAAACGAACTGGAAAAACCTCCATTTTAATATTAAAATGGTCAAGTCAGATTGAAGAGTTGGGCCGATATGCAGAACATCATTGAGACTTATCCCGTTAGAAGATGCACTGGAAGCATTAAACACTACACGGACTCTTGTTGTTGTGCTCTCGGGTTTAATTACTGCATGATGTGGTAAGTAATAATGTCTTGGAACATGTTGAAATTTTGGTGAAGGAACTAACTGCATATGGTTTAAATCCAAATACTCGAGTACGACGCTATCATACTGAATTTTGAAATAAGGATTTTTAGTTAATCGGAATTCGTTTCTCATGAATTGCGCATGCGCAATTGCACGAGAATGACCTAAATTTATTGAATCGGGAAATGATTCTTTGAACGGAAGTTTCACCACATATCTTCCATCTTCGTTCCTTTTTGTCGTATTTACAAAATTTTCTTCACAGAAACGATCAGATGGAGACATGTGATGTTTATGTGGAAGATCCTCCCAAAAACGTGAAATTTCTTTATCCAGAGAAATTTCAGTAAAGAATGAAACACACGTTTGCAGCGAAGTGACAGAATCATTCGAAACAGGGCCTGTAAGAATCCATCCAAATATTGTTTCTTGAGCAAGTTCGGCTGTGTCTCCGATGTTACGTTGGATACCATCTTGCATAACTAATGGGAAAAGATCGCCACCGATCAAAATATCAATAGCGGAACATTTAAAAAATTCATTATCTGCTAATTGAATATTCGGAATCTTTGCTAGGAAGGATGGATCAAGTGGATGTGATGGAAGATGCCCTGTTAAACTAGGAACTACAAGAGCAGCTGCCTCAATAGGAATTTTGGAATCCAGTGGAGAGGACAGAGTAAATGCTCAAATTTTTTGGACCTGAGCAGAAACTGCATTGTTCAAACCAGAAATTTGTGCTAAAGTTTTTCTAAACGGAAGTTTAAGCAACCGGAATAATCTTTCAGAAATGAATGTTCCTTCGGATCCCGAATCTATCAGTGCTCGAGCAGAATATATGATGCCAAGGTGGCAGACATGTACTATTGCTGTCCCTAACAAGACACTTTTGAAATTCGATGCAAAATATGATTGGATATTTTTTACTGGAATCGTTTCAGTGGACTGTATTTGAGTAGCGTGAGAGCGAGGCCCGGCAGAATTGTAATTTTTACCAGAGCGTCGAGCTGCCTCTTTAGATGTTGAGGGTAAAACAGTATTTTCAGCAGAAACATTATAAGAAACATCAATGTGAAGCAGAGTGTTGTGCCGTTTATTGCACTTAAAGCAATTATGCAAACTTTTGCAGTCTCTTATATTGTGAGACCCAGCAAAACAATTAAGACAGAGTCCTAGTTTTTTTATGCAAGACATTCTTTCGTCTTGATTCATGTTTAAAAATTTAGAACACTGTCGAATGGTATGCTGCTCCTTTGGACAAAGTTTGCAAAAAGGACTGGAAAAATTTGTAACATAGGAGTTTACTCTTTTTTGCTAGCTACGAGCTTCATAACTTGACTGCGGTTTATGAAAAGAGGCCTTTTGGTTAGCTGAACCTTTAATGTCAGAGACAGTTTCCAGTGTTCGGTATCGACTTGTTAAGAAGGAGTCTAAGTCTGGCCACAAAGGAATTTCGGTTTTGTTGTCTATAGACTGCTCCCAGAGAGATAGTGTGGCATCTGGAAGCCGAGAAGAGCAGAGGTAAACAAAAATTGGATCCCAATTTAGGATATTTATATCATGTAGTTGCAAAGCGGAAACGCAACTGTTGATATCTCTTTGTAGTTTTTGTATTGCGGTGCTAGATTCGGTGGAAATGGAAGGCAGATTGAACAGAATTCGAAGTTGACTATTGATAAGGATCCGTTTATTTTCAAAACGATCCTTCAAATTTTTCCATGCCATGAAAAAACCATCATTAGTCAATGGAGATTTCTTGACAATATCTAGCGCTTCGCCCCGTGTTTTTTGGCTAAGATGGAAAAGCTTTTCCACTGCACTCAACCTTGTGTTGTTGATATATATTGCCGTGAACATGTCACGGAAAGACGGCCACGACAAATAATCCCCACTGAATATTTGCGTATCACAAGGTGGTAGGTGAAAATTAGAACTAGTAGACGGTACTTGATTAAGGGAAGAAGAAGTTGATGTCTGAGGTAAAAGTTGGGTAAATTCTCCGATTTTTGCTACGCATCGTACGTATGTTTGGTACGAATTCCGATAACGTTGCTTAACGCTCTCCAAATCAACGTCAAAGTCCTTATCCTCATCCTTCGCGGCGATATCTCGTAGACAGGCTTCATATCCTGATTTGACAATCGACCAAATAGACCTTACTTCTTCGCGATGAACTTCTAAGGAGTACGTTGAATGAAGTGCGCTTGAGATCATGTTGAACTCAGCTTCAAATTCAACTAGGTTATCGGTGAGACGGATGAAAGTATCCAGCGTAGTCATGTTGTAGTTGAGGGACAGGAGTTAAATACAGATAAAGAAGTCGCGCGAAATAAGAACAATACGCTGCGAACCCTAGCAAAAAGCTACAAAAAAATGAGCACACTTGACGTAAACAAGGAATTGAATTTATAAGTTCAGGATTAAAATCGGATATTTTTATTGAAAAAAAAGAAATTTTGAAATCCCAAGATTTTCTACGATAAACGAAATTGGGATAGAAATAGGAATCAATTATCAAATTAAATTTGATATTGCCTTAATTTGCTGGAAGCTAAAAAAAAAAATTTGATTAATTTTCAAAGAAGTATTGTTAAGGGAATAGAAAGCATTTGTCAAACAAATAGTTGACAATGGTAAAAAAAAAAAATTTTTTTTATAGCGAGAAACAAGCCAAGACTACTGAAACTATGAACATAATATTGAATATTCAATAATGTGGAGCAATAAAAAAAATAATTCGTAAATTGTGATGATGGAATTCAGTAATTAAAATGTGTTATTGCAATATTAATAGAGATTTGACGTTTTGTGTTTGTTTTCTTTTGTTCTTTTGTGTTCTTTTTAATTTAGCCTTATGTTGCATTTGTTCCCGATTTTTACTTAAAATTTTTAACTCGTTTTTGTTTCAAGAAAATTATTTTCTTTGTTTTTGATTTTGACTCCTACGTACGTATGCACCACATAACAACTAACATAAGACTGAATTTAAGCAAACCTGTTAATGTTGACGTCGGTGATCTTCTCTTCCTCTGCTGGTGGATGGTGGATGGAATTGGAATGAGTGTGTGTAGAGATATTCTCAGGGAGACCTAGGAGGAGTAGGTAAATCCGGCTCGATGTGGACCAAATGTTGAGGAGCAAATGTTGAGGAGCAAATGTTGAGGTTTGGAAACCTTGATGAAATTCTCCCTGGAGATATATGGCGTGAACTCTAGATCTCAAAATAAAGCCAGGGGCGTTTTTGAGATGTAGAAATAAAAAAGGTGCAATTAATAAAAGAAAACTCAAGTTGGATTTTTCAGTCTTACTTCGTCGATGGTTTATTCGCAAGAGAGCGTAACTTTACCTTGAGTTACACAACGAGTATATATCTATAATGCCGTGGTTATGCTAGCCAAACATGATTGCCGAACATTTTTTGTTGTTATTGTTTCACGTATAAAATGAAGAAATGAACTTTTTCTCATATTCATTTTCTCTCTCTCGGACCGAACATTTTGATTGCTGATTGAAACGCCAAACATGCCGAACTTTCCAGTGTTGGCTGTAGTCATTTTGTATAATAGCATCAAAAAAGTAGGTAAAAGTATTAAAAAGTGAAGTTGATCGTGTCTTCAAGTAACCCTTAACATAAACAGCTAGCTAGCCTATCAGATATATGCAAACCATTTTGTTTAAGATATTATAATAAAAATTCAGAGTAAGTAATATCAGTTCGTATATTTTAATTCCTTAATTTTAAGTACAAAAATGCAAATTAGGGTTGCGCTTTTTTGTGTTTTGACATACTTTTACATATAATGCAACTGTGCCACCAATCATAGCATAACCACCAAACAAACATTTCAGCGAAGAGAACAAATTAACAAAAATGAACACCGAACATGTTTGGCTAGCATAACCACGGCATAAGAGTTTTCACTCGTCGCTCGTTATTTTTTACTCGCCGATATTAGCCATCCATCGACAGGATAGGGTATTTTGATGGGACATTTATTTTATACCCCTTCAAAAGTGCGAGTTTGCTTACATTTTGTTTTCTATATTTTTTGATCATTTTGGCTGCGTGCACAAGGGAGCAAAAAGATTGGTATTTTTTAATATGCTTGCCTGTTTCTTCTTATTTGGATATCTGAAGAAATATTGCAAATTTTATGAATGAAAATAATATTTTACAGCTTCTTATTTGCATGTGCATGGTTGCCGAGTTTATTTTGTTTCCAGCTGGACATTTTTGTTGTGATTTTGTTGTAGCTATATTTTGTTTGCTGCTGCAGACAAGGATTTTTAGATATTTCATTAGTTGAATAAAAAGACAGAATTCTGATTCGGCTAATGAAATAATTATTGGATAATAAAAAAATGTAGCAATAAAATAGAATTGGTCTAGCAGTATTTAATAAATTTAAAATAAAACAAAGAAATATTGTAGATTTAATTAATGAGAATAAAATTTATATTTGATACAAATTTTACAGGTTATTATATATATGTATGTGTTTTTTTTTCTTCCATCTTCTTTAGTTTGTTTCTAGCTGGACATTTTCCTTGTAGCAATATTTTGCTTGCTACTTTGGATACACAATCATAATTTTTAAATACTTCATTACACCAATAAAAAGACGAGATTCTGATGATTCGGCTAATGAAATAATTATCAGTTAGGACTTGAAAAAAAATTTTAAACAAAAAAGCTTTTAATAAATAAAATTAACTTGAATTAACAAAATACAAACACCAAATTTCTTCAAAATCAAAGAAGAATTAATTGTATAAAGATATGTTCCGGCAGACGTTTCTATATATTCCTGCCACCGCCTTACTGCCATATATGAATTTTCATGCTAATCGGAAAAAAAAATTTTGTTTTCACCATTTTGAGTATAGTTGCCGAGCGTATCTATATAAACTAAATTAAAAAATTTTAGTCTAATACAACTAAAACCGTCCAAAATATAGCATTTTTGTTGATTTGTAGACGGTAAAAGAGGGTGTGGCAAAATATTTTTCTCTTAAACCATCTAGAACTCAAAACAAATCGAGTGCCAAAATTTGAGCTTAATTTACTTTATACCTATCGTTTTAATATTTTAACTGTATTAAAATGTAGAACAATATATATTTACGAATTTCGTAATCATTTTTTTTACTAACACTTTTTACAAATTTTACAAAATTAAATAGTTTTTAATGCATGTATTAAAATGTATTCCAAGATTTCTGACCATGAAGGTAGTATATTATTTTAAAAAAATTAAGAAAAAAAAAATTAATACAATATATGTATATTAGACCGTCCCACTTTTTCAACGTTTTTCGAAAAGTTTCCGGGACACGTTGATTTCTGATTCTACTCTTAAAAACATGAATTTTGGTATATAACACTTTAATATTAAGTAACGGTCGCGCAATCGGCTTAAAGGCATTTTGGATAAAAATTATATTTTCGAAAAACAAGAAATTTCTTCTTCAGTATTTTTCATATCATTATGAAACTAATGAAACAATTTTTATCAATTTATACTTATTTAAAAGCTTAAATTTTCCATCTTATGCTATAAGAAGCATTGCATTTTGTTCTGTACATTTTTTTAAAAAACTCTGCAAAGTGAAATTTTGATTAAATTTTTTTCGAAAATTTGATAACTTCAACTCACATTACCCCGCTTTACAAGAGCATAAGGAAGAAGTTTTTGATTATGTAAATTTCGTATTTTGAGGAATTTTACTGCAAAAATTTTGATGTATTATTCAAAGATATATGATATGGAATTTTTTCAAAAAAGCAACACAACTGTACAGTAAATTTTTTCTAAAAAAAATTTAATTTTATTTTTATTAAACGTAGCTACATAAGTAGGTATGTAAAAGATATATATATATATGGTATTAGCTTTAATTGCAAGACATTCAACTTAATTTTTGTAATATGCAATTATTTAAATGACTATTTATGTGGTCACGAGGAATAATGACTAAACTCATAGTCAAGAAAATGAATATTATGAATTTAATGAATATTTGAATTAAAATATATGAACCGTTACAAACGAAATATGTGCAGACATAAGTGATACTCTATTATGGTTAAAAAGCTTTTTCCTTCATCCTTCCAAGGAATGGCAATAAAGAAAATGGCGTATCGCTTTTTTACGATAGCTTGAGTTTAGTCATTCTTCCTTGTGACTACGGATTTTATGCTATTAATCTGATATTGATCATTCTCCGAAACAACAACAATCTAACAAAAGCACGGATCTTAATGCGCTTGTATTTTTAGTAGGGCAATTCACAATTTCGGGTATTTTGGATATTTGTGCTTTTATAAAAAATTTTAAAAATTTTCTATCAATTGTGAACGGCCTTTTTGATATAATTTGCTACAGTTGTTGTAAAACGTGAAATTCACAGCCAATTGATGAAAAGCAAAATTATTTTAATTTGGAAATTTCGCTTAACTCAATTTCATGTAGAAAAAATTCTTTAAGCACAATTATTTGGTTTTTTATTCGCTTATCTTCCATATCAGTTTTTTTCGCCTTTACTTTTTTTTATAATCAGCAGTCAGTTTGCAATTTAGTATTGCAATGTATAGTAAATTTTAGCTATGGATTTTAGTGTTGTATATATGCAATAGCGTAGTAAATGCATTTCTTTTTATTTTCTTAATGTAGAGTAAATATATATTTTACCATTTTGCAAATGATATGGTGCAAGACCATTTGCACTGGATTGTGAATAGCCCTAGTATGTTATCAGTATTACGATGCACTGTTTTGCATTCTAATGTTATTTGTTTGTTGTTATGCAGCTTTTCTGCTATGAGTTGGCCTTTGACACCTTCGCTGGCTTAACTATAATATACAGTTTTTCAATATTTTTTCTTGTAAGGAACTTATTAAGATGCATCCTTCCTTATGGAGTACGAATGAAAATTTTTTGGATATAAACAAATTTTTAAAAATGTAACAATTTTAAATGATCCAGCAGAAAGAATGATATGACTTCTAAATATGGTAAATAATACGTGGACAATGGATTCAATGGAAAACTTACAATACTTCGCAACTTAAACTAATGTCGTATAATTTTGTTTCTTACGGCTATTTACATAAATACTTATGTAGCTACGTTTAATAAAAATAAAATTGAATTTTTTCGAAAAAACTCACTGTGCAGTTGTGTTTTTTTTAATAAAAATACCATATCATATATCTTCAAATTATACATCAAAATGTTTGTTGTAAAATTCTTCAAAATACGAAGTTTACATTATTAAAAAATTCTTCCTTATGCTCTTGTAAAGCGGGGTAATGTGAGTTGAAGTTATTAAATTTTCGAGAAAAATTTAATCAAAATCACTTTGCAGAGTTTTTTAAAAAAATTTACAGAACAAAATGCAATGTTTCTTAAAGCATAAGATGGAAAATTTTATTAGCTCTTAAATAAGTATAAATTGATAAAAATTGTTTCATTAGTGATATGAAAAATATGTGATATGAAAAACACTGAAGAAAAATATCTTGTTTTTTCGAAAATATAATTTTTTTTAGCCAAAAAGCCTTTAAACTGATTGCACGACTATTTACCGTTAGTTGATATTAAAGTGTTATATACCAAAATTCATATTCAAGAGTAGAATCAGAAATCAACGTGACCCGGGGACCTTTTGAGAAACGTTGAAAAAGTGGAACAGTCTAATATACATATATTCTATTTATTTTTATTTTTCTTAATTTTTAAAAATAATACACTACCTTCATGGTTAGAAATCTTGGAATAAATTTTAATGCAAGCATTAAAAAGTATTAAATTTTGTAAAATTTGTAAAAAGTGTTAGTAAAAATTGATTACGAAATTCGTAAATTTTTTTATTAAAATTAGTTCTACATTTTAATACAGTTAAAATATTAAAACGATAGGTATAAAGTAAATTAAGCTCAAATTTTGGTACTCGATTTGTTTTGAGTTCTAGATGGTTTAAGGGGAAAATATTTTACCACACCCTCTTTTACCGCCTACAAATCAACAAAAAACTCATATTTTGGCCGGTTTTGGTTGGATTAGACTAAAATTTTGTAATATAGCTTATATAGATACGTTCGGAAACTATACTGAAAATGGTGAAAACAAAATGTTTTTTTTTCGATTAGCATGAAAATTCATATATGGCAGTAAGGCGGTGGCAGGACAACGTCTGTCGGAGAATATCTTTATACAATAAATTCTACTTTGATTTTGAAGAAATTTGGTTAATTCAAGTATTTTGTATATTGTTAATTCAAGTTAATTTTATTTATTAAAAGCATTTTTGTTTAAAAAATTTTTTCAAGTCCTAACTGATAATTATTTCATTAGCCGAATCATCAGAATTTCATCTTTTTATTGGTGTAATGAAGTATTTAAAAATTATGATTGTGTGTCCAAAGTAGCAAGCAAAATATTGCTGCAAGGAAAATGTCCAGCTAGAAACAAACTAAAGAAGATGGAAGAAAAAAAAACACATACATATATATAATAACCTGTAAAATTTGTATCAAATATAAATTTTATTCTCATTAATTAAATCTACAATATTTCTTTGTTTTATTTTAAATTTATTAAATACTGCTAGACCAATTCTATTTTATTGCTACATTTTTTTATTATCCAATAATTATTTCATTAGCCGAATCAGAATTCTGTCTTTTTATTCAACTAATGAAATATCTAAAAATCCTTGTCTGCAGCAGCAAACAAAATATAGCTACAACAAAATCACAACAAAAATGTCCAGCTGGAAACAAAATAAACTCGGCAACCATGCACATGCAAATAAGAAGCTGTAAAATATTATTTTCATTCATAAAATTTGCAATATTTCTTCAGATATCCAAATAAGAAGAAACAGGCAAGCATATTAAAAAATACCAATCTTTTTGCTCCCTTGTGCACGCAGCCAAAATGATCAAAAAATATAGAAAACAAAATGTAAGCAAACTCGCACTTTTGAAGGGGTATAAAATAAATGTCCCATCAAAATACCCTATCCTGTCGATGGATGGCTAATATCGGCGAGTAAAAAATAACGAGCGACGAGTGAAAACTCTTATAGATATATACTCGTTGGTTACATCAAGATGCCTAATTAAGCATTAATAATAGAAGATGGCGTATATTCGAAAATGAAAGATGCGCCATCTGCTAGTGAAATGCATCTTGGCAGCTAGATTATGTTAAGACATAAGATGCGGTTTTCTACATATACAAAATGAAAGTATTTAGTTGTATTAAATTATCAGTTCTCAATCAACTGTCGTTGTAAACAGATTGTTTGTTAACTTAGCTGCGAAAATTTTTAAGTTAATCCAGTGTGTTTGAATATTTAAAACTAATTTCTGTGTACTAAACTTGTACTTTTTGGGACATTTGATGACGTTCTCCAGTCAGGTTTTTGTAATTTTTGTTTATTTTTTCACTTAATTCTATTAAAGAAGAAAAATAAAATTTGTTTCTGACAATTTTTTTTTTTTCGTAAGCTGTGGAAGCTAAGTTTTTGAGTTTTGTGTTTACATTCATATTCGCTTGTTTCTGTTGTTTGATTATTTGTCTCATTTTTACATTAGCAGTTGTGTATCAATTGTATTTTAATTTTTGCTACTTGCTTTTGTTAATCGCTGTATACTTTAAGGCACTTTTAGTACAGGGTGGTTACAAAGCTAATTATTCTTTTTTTATTCTTTTTATTCTTATTGATAAAATTTGTCAAAAATTGTTGTTTGCCATTTAAGTGCAGTGTTTTTTTTGCCTTATTTTCGTCATTTTATCTGCATTATTTTAATATGATTTGTGCTAAGCCTGGCTGCTCTGTAAGGGGTGAAACTGAGCGGCTTTTATCATGCTGGTTATGTGATAATGCTGTTCATACCAAATGTGCAGGCGTGACAGGCCGAGTTGCGGATTGTATTGAGGAAGGTAAAGGGTTGCGTTGGTCTTGCGAGTGTGGTTACTTATCTTTCTTTTAGACTTCAGGAAATAATAAATAAACACTTTTTAATTAAGTTAAGTCTATATTTACAAACACATAATTTACAAGAATAGAAAACAGAAAATATTTTATTGCAGCAAGAAATGCTGCAGGTCAATTTGCGCGCGTTCACCAAACTAAACTGATTCAGCTATGGTAGCATAGACCAGAGCCCATGCCACCATAGCATATTAAAAATCCGCTGCAACGCTACGTATAGCGTCGCAAACACACACATAGCCGCAACAAATATAATTACTTTGTCCATTGTTTATAAAAACATAAAACAATGCAATGAGCGTCAACGGTCGTTGACGCTGGCATTTATAAATGTCCGACTCGTCATCAGCGCTAATGACGCGACGGACAATGCGATAAGCAAATGCTTACGCTGCACATACCAGCTATGTGCTGGCGACTCAATGGCCTGCGTGTTGGGTAGCTAGTCCAACAGGCAGGCAACGATCGCTAAGCATAAACACAGTCAGAACGTAATATGACCGCCATAGTGAGCCGTTACTCAGCGACATAAATTTGATCGCTATACTTGACGGTTTGTTACTTATGACAAAGCGTCAGATGGCGAGAAAGTCAACGCGTTCTGAACTAGTTAAAACAAATAGAATGCCTGCTGAAATAAGAGCAGCGGCAGTCAAATATGTGACGAATTATTTGCTTGGCTTACCACTTCGTGATAAGCCAAGCAAAGTTAGTCATTGTGTTGGCGACTGTGTGTGTCAGGTTATTTAGCGACAGAGTGTCGCTGGATAGCTTGAAGAGCTGCAGAGTGAGGGATGGCGTCACTGAAGGTTCCGCCACAATACTCCCCCCCTAGCGCTTAAGGCGCGATATGTTGAATCGCTGCGGCCTGCAAACTCTCCTACCGCTTCGTGTAAGGACCGGCGATGACATCTGTGAAAATTTCACCGGCTGTCGATATGGTGACGCAGTTCTTGCGTTTGGTATCTCACCAGTCTGTTGCGTCTTTCTTTTAGCCTTTTGCTTTTGTCCAGCGATGTCCACCGGTGGGTCGGAAAATGTCACGACCTTTTTTTGACGAATGTGCGCGGGCTTTGCACGTCCCGCGGTGTCCAACGGTTGGTCGGAAAATGTCACGACCTCGTCTCGACGATTGTGCGATTTAGTTGGCGCAGAGTCGATAAGCTCTTTAGGCATGAAAGCTGCTTTCAACCTATCGATTGATATTTTCGCTGCTTTGCCCTTGATGTTGATGGTAAAATACTTGTCGTTTCTTTCAATGACTTCGTACGGGCCATCATACCGTGGCAGCAGCGGGCGTTGGACCTTGTCGATTCGGACAAATACATGCGAGCAATTATTCAATTCGCTCTGCACGAAAACTTTTGGCTTATCGTGATGCTTGACCGAGGCAGGTGCAATTTTTTGCATTGCTTCTCTAAGCTCTACTATGAAGTCGGCTTCGCTGATTTTTTTAGCCGAAGGTGTCAGGAATTCTCCCGGGATCTTCAATGTTTCGCCGTAAACCATTTCTGCTGGCGTCGCTCCGATGTCCTCTTTGATGACGGAGCGTAAACCCAGGAGTATGAGCGGCAATATGTCGCTCCAGTTGTCGTTTTCGTGGCACGTAATAGCTGCCTTGAGGGTGCGGTGCCACCTTTCTATCATGCCATTAGCCTGTGGATGATATGGGGTAGTTCGATAATGACTAATGCCGAGTAGAGAGTTAAGCTGTCGAAATAGGTCCGACTCAAACTGCCTTCCAAGGTCACTTGTTATCTTAAGCGGTATTCCAAAACGAGCTACCCATCCTGATAGCAGGTTCCTGGCGACGGTCTCTGCCGTCATGTCAGGTATTGGAATCGCTTCCGGCCATCTCGTATACCTGTCAATTATCGTAAGACAGTAACGATTTTCCCGTGAAATCGTGAGCGGTCCGACTAGGTCGATGTTTATGTGCTCGAAACGTTCACTCGGGTTGGTGTACAAACCTAGCTGCGATTTGTTGTGCTTCGTCACTTTGCTTCGCTGGCAAGGGATGCAGTGGCGTACGAATTCACTTATTTCAGCTTTCATGTTGGGCCAAACAAACCTCTCTGTGACTAACTTGACTGTAGATTTGGCGCCTGGATGAGCAGCGCCATGTAGTTTGGTCATGACGTCTGTGCGCAACTTACAAGGCACTAACGGGCGGACTTTACCACGCGATGTATCGCAGTAAATGAAAGTGTCTGCGCCAGGTACTTTTAGCTTCTCGATTATCAAAGAGGTTGATGGTGCTTTTGCATTTATGAATTTTTGCATCTCCGTGTCGCGGGCTTGTTCGCGTGCTAGTTCTTCAAAATCAATGCCGGATCCCGCTGTTAATTGTTGAATGCGAGAGAGGGCGTCGGCCACGTCGTTATCTTTACCGGGAACATGACGAATGTCGGTTGTGAACTGGCCTATATAATCCAGGTGTCGTGCCTGGCGAGGTGACGCCTTATCCAAGTTTTGTTTGAAAGCAAATGTAATAGGTTTATGGTCCGTGAAAATTGAAAATTCTCGACCCTCAACCATATATTTGAAATGCTTAACAGCCTGATAAATCGCCAGGAGCTCTCTATCATAAGTGCTGTATTTCATCTGTGGCTCTGTTAATTTTTTTGAGTAAAAGCCAAGAGGTTGCAGCACGCCGTTAACGTGCTGATGTAGCACTGCTCCGACTGCGTAATCAGAGGCATCGACACTCAGTGAAAGTTTTGCATTTGGTGCTGGGTGAAAAAGCAAGGTTGCATTGGCCAATTCTTCTTTGCATCTTTTGAAAGCGCCATCTGTTGACGCAGACCATGACAATGGCGTTGTGTCATTTTTCTTATTGCCAACTATCATCGATTGCAACAACGCCTGGGTGGCGGCCGTGTTTGGTATGAAGCGCCGATAATAATTAAGCATGCCTAAGAATCTTTTTAGCTCTTTTGCTGTCTTAGGCTTGCTGAAATCCCTAATGGCCTGTACCTTCTCATCGGCTGGCTTGATGCCTTGGCTATTTACTTTATGCCCTAGGAATTTTACTTCTGATTGGCCGAATGAGCATTTGGCCACATTAATTGCGAGGCCATTTTCGCGCAACAATTGAAAAATTCGCCGTAAATGCGTTTCATGTTGCTCAATACTTTCAGAAGCTACGCAGATATCGTCTATGTATACAAAGGCGTAATGCGTCTCGGCAGCCAATATTTGATTGATGTGCCGCTGAAAAGTTTGTGCAGCATTTCTCAACCCAAAGGTCATGAATTTGAATTGGTATAAGCCGAAAGGTGTTGTAATGGCCGTTTTTGGTATATCGGCCGGCTCTACTGGGATCTGATGATAAGCCCGTTGCAGATCGATGGTAGAAAAAATTTTTTTTCCATGCAGTATACTTGAAAAATCTTGCACGTATGGGATAGGATAGCGGTCGGGCAGCGTTCTCTCGTTGAGTGCCCGGTAATCACCGCAAGGACGCCAAGAACCGTCTTTTTTCTTAACCATGTGCAGAGGACTAGCCCAGTTGCTGTCCGAAGGCTCGCAGATACCATTCTCTATTAAAAATTGGAACTCTGCTTTTGCGGCCTCAAGCTTGTCTGGAGCCAGACGACGGGGGCGCGCATGCGTGGGCGGGCCGTTGGTCACGATATGATGCGTGACTCCTGACCGAGGTGCCGTAACCCCCTGGCGCATGACAGTAATGTCTTTGTATTGCGCGAGAATATTGGCAAACGGGTCATTTATGTTAAATGTAAAAAAGGTTGGCTTACCCTTATTAGCTGCGACGCCTGATATTTGATGGCTGGTTTCACGATCGACCAATGTGCTGTTACGCATGTCGACGAGTAGCCCAAAGTTCTGCAGGAAATCAGCTCCAATAAGCGGGGATTTAACGTCCGCAATTACGAAGTCCCAGGTAAACTTCCTTCGAAGGCCAAAATCCAGGGAGACCCTCTTTGAGCCATAAGTGGCAATATGCGAGCCGTTGGCCGCAAACAACTTAAATTCGTGTGGAGCATTGTAACGTTCTGCTCCACTCGGTGGAATGACCGACACGTCGGCTCCTGTATCGATGAGAAACCGCCTGCAGGTTGCAGCGTCAGTCACGTACAGACGACTTACATCAAATTCGCCACCGGAGTCGTCTGTAGAAGGTGGCTTACTTAATGGTTTTTTGCCTTGTACGCGCAGGGCGGGCGGCATCCATAGGCGTTGTCGCCGAACGTGCGATGGGGCCAGCATATTGGGTGTTGGCCTCTGCCACCCCTGCGTCGCGTAGCTGGTCCTTGAGGACTTCGCAGGCGAGTAAAATCTTCATGCGCTGCTGCGCCGTGTCTCGATGGTTGCGGGGGACCGGAGAAGCGTGGTGGCAATTGGGCCGCCCTCGGGGCAGTTCGCACATTAGAGCTGGTGCGTAGCTGTGGCGGATCCGCTGCCTGTCCATACTTGTCGGCTCTATCCATGCCACTGTACACTGGCATGGGCTCGAAATCCTGATCAAAAAAATATTCAAGAGGGTGATCAGGTGCGAGTTCCGCAGGTAGCGTTTTTCTCTCTCGGGCGCGAGGCTCGCGGCGGCGGTGCTGTGGTGTCTGGTATCGGCGCGGGTGATCGCGCTCATATAGTGCATCTTCCAAACGTTGCAAACGTCTTAGCAGATTTTCGTCTGCTGTTGGCGCGTCCGCAGGTGACGCTGCTGCTACCTGTCTGGGTCGGTAAGCACCCATTTCCATTATTTTGTCCGCCAGCGCGGCACGTTGGACGAGCTCCACATTTACTGTCTGTAGCAGCCCTTGCACTTGTGGAGGCAAACGGGCGGTCCACAGATTCTCGAGCATTTTGTCACTCATATTTTTCCCGCCGAGATCGCGCATTTCATTTAACAACTGCGATGGGCGACGGTCGCCCAATTCGCATTCCGAGAGAAGCTGACGAAGCTTCTCCTGTTCACTCGCGCTGAACACTTGCATCAATTTGTCTTTGATGCAGACATACCGATCTGCTGACGGCGGTTCGCGCACAATGTCACTAACTTGGCGCAACACATTTTTTTCCAATGCGCCCACTACCGTGTAGAAACGCTCACTGTCATTTTTAATTCGCAGTTTTGCGAACTGCGCCTCTATTTGCAGGAACCAAAGATCGGGCGAGTCATGCCAGAAGTTTGGTGTCTGCACCGCGACCTTGTTATTCGCGGACACGGTGGCCTCTGTTACCGCAGATGCCGAAGGAATAGCGGTGTCCGAACCACCTGCTGCGCCTTCTTCGATTTGGCGAGCAACTTCACTTTGTGCGTCATTTTTGTTTTCCGCCATTATTTTAGTTGCTTATGCACTTAGAGTTCACAATACAAAAGTTTAGCAGAGTTTTTTTAAATATAACGTGTCTTTAGATCACGTCGGGGTCACCAGTTGTGGTTACTTATCTTTCTTTTAGACTTCAGGAAATAATAAATAAACACTTTTTAATTAAGTTAAGTCTATATTTACAAACACATAATTTACAAGAATAGAAAACAGAAAATATTTTATTGCAGCAAGAAATGCTGCAGGTCAATTTGCGCGCGTTCACCAAACTAAACTGATTCAGCTATGGTAGCATAGACCAGAGCCCATGCCACCATAGCATATTAAAAATCCGCTGCAACGCTACGTATAGCGTCGCAAACACACACATAGCCGCAACGAATATAATTACTTTGTCCATTGTTTATAAAAACATAAAACAATGCAATGAGCGTCAACGGTCGTTGACGCTGGCATTTATAAATGTCCGACTCGTCATCAGCGCTAATGACGCGACGGACAATGCGATAAGCAAATGCTTACGCTGCACATACCAGCTATGTGCTGGCGACTCAATGGCCTGCGTGTTGGGTAGCTAGTCCAACAGGCAGGCAACGATCGCTAAGCATAAACACAGTCAGAACGTAATATGACCGCCATAGTGAGCCGTTACTCAGCGACATAAATTTGATCGCTATACTTGACGGTTTGTTACTTATGACAAAGCGT
>OY986440.1:7272239-7417719 GCA_963920525.1 Dichetophora obliterata
TATGAAGTTTAGTCTTAATATGGTCTATTATTATTTATTTTATCATTAACTATTTTTAATTTAAACCAATGAAGTGCCGAAAGTTTAAATATAATATAATTTATAATTTCTTATGTACTGAATTTTAAAACTGATCTCAATTTTGTATTATTTTCATTTATTTTATTTTAATTCAAAACTAAATAAAAAAAAGAAAAATATAAATTGAACTAGTCATAAATAAAAGGAAACATAATTGTAGCATTTGTTTCTACATTGAACAAAATACCGCTTTAAGGTTAGTGAAGTGTAAAACAACCCCAAATAGTTTTACGTAACAAAAAACAAGGTATGGTTTATAGAGTTAATTACTTCAAGATTTATTTTGAAAAAAATGTTTTTTTAATAAAGAATTATATTCATTCATTTGAATATCCTGTCGCCAACAGTTGCCTAAAGTAAGGCATCAGCACTGCCTCACGAACATTGCGTGACGTATTTTCCTCATTTCCAATAATCTCTGGCATATCAGAAGCTGTCAACATCTCTTCGAATCCATCGATGTTCGTTGGCACTACCGGCACTTTTTCATCGATGGCGATGTTATGTAGCACTGCACAAGCGCATATTATGCCCTGTATGGTCTCAATACGCACACGCATACCCATTGCAAACTCCGGAAAACGACGCTTCCATACACCAAAAGTACGTTCGATGACATTGCGCGTCCTTATTTGACTTTCGTTATATAAGTGTTCTGCAGGAGTAGCTGGATTCAAGTGAGGTGTGGCCAAATATTTAGTATTTTTGTATCCACTATCGCCAACAATGATGAAGTCATCAAAAACACCTTCATCCAGTTCCATTTAGACGCATTAAGAATGGTTTGGTCATGCGATGCACCCGGCCAACGTGCTACAATGTTGATTATTTTCATGTCGGCAGAGCATACCGCCTGTGTGTTTATTGAAAACCATCCCTTTCGGTTGCGAAAATTTTCTGCTTCGTTTCCACCCGGCGACTGAATTTTTACGTGTGTGCAATCAATTGCGCCAATCACACGAGGAAATCTCGCAAATTTATAAAATTTATTGCTTGCTGCAAGCCTTTCGTCGTTTGTGCGTGGCATTTTTACAAAATTTGGTCGCTGCTGTGCAATCGCGATGGTCACCTTGCGCAAAATTACACAAACCGACGTTACGGAAATACCGGCGAAGTCAGCTATGGACACTCGCATTGACCCAAGCGCGTAAAATCGCAATGCTATCAGCAATTGAGTCACCGGTCGAATATAGCGCGATCTGCAGAGCAAAAATTAATCAGCACTGAAACATCTTATTTTATAGTATTTTACCTTTCCCGTGTATGTCGCAGAGATGGTTCAATTAATTGCAGCACCAGTACGACCGCGGCCTTCGTCAATCGAAAACGATAGACGAAGTCATTCTCGTCCCACTTGTCCAATCCAATGCGTTCCTGCATTTTATATTGCCTGCGTTCGGCCCGCAAAGTCACTTCCACTTCGTCATCATTATCGCTCCAGTTCTCCCAAAAGTGTTCCAAAAGATCCATTTTAATAAACTTTTTTCTTTTATTTTTCAAAAACTTTTTGTCAAACCTCTTTTTTCAGAATTTAATTAAAAATTAAAACAGCTGTGTCTGTTTACATATTTTGACACCAAGTAAATGAAAAAATATTAAAATGAGAGTGATGAGAGCGAATTAAAAATCTTAACTCACCAATTTTCACGAGTTAAGTATTTCTGGGGTTAAGCTATCTCGCCACCATTTTTATCCCCAGCTTGAAGAGTTAAATGCTTAACTCACTGTGAACAAATGAAAAACTGGAAAAATCATGGAATTCAATCGACTCGCGTCGTTTCATCACCGAGGTCGTGAAGCGCGACTAGCCAACGGTAATTGTGTTTGTGGTCCATCCGCTGATGCGACTGACACAATTAAAGTACAGTTTTCAATAGAATCAAAGAGATTCGTAATTTGTGATGGCGTTATAAATCTTCGATTTGGCCAAATAATTTCCTCTTCAGGGAGGATTCTTCTTGAGCTAGGGAAGCCTAGCTTTCGGAGTAACCTAAATACAAAAAAAAAAAAAAAAAAAAAATCATGGAATTAACTCGGGGATAAATTTATCTCTCTGTGAACAAAATGGCCTTTAGGGCCATATAAAGGGCCATATAAAGGGTATAAATATGATTTAATTCGGGGATAACTATCTCTAGGTTAATATTATACCAAGCGTATAAATTGGGAGATAAAAAAGTGGGTTTGTTCACATTTTATCCCAGCTTTATGCTTAGAGCATAAATTCGCTCTCAGTTTATCTCGATTTCCATTGGAATGTTAGAGTGTTGCTCATTAATTAAAAAATGTGTGGGGATTTTTGGTTTATTTTTGCGAATTTGGGGGTTGGAGTGAACACTAGGTAAAAATGGATCGCTAATTTTGCATCTGATGTCAGAATTTCAAAATTCTGAAATTTTTCTACACAGGGCTGCCAACTAAACATTTTTTTAAGAATTTTAAACATGAAGAAACAGTATGGGGGTTACTTCTTTCGAATCTGGTGTCAGAATTTTAAAATTCAAGATGGCGGATAAAGTTGCCACCTAATTTCTTGTTTATTTATGCAAAATAAATTTCTCTGGGAGAAACACTAGGTAAAATTGGGTCGCTGATTCCGAATCCGTTGTCAGAATTTCAAAACTCGAAAATTTTTCTACACGTAGGGGTGCCACCTAAAAATGTTTTATTTTAAGAATTTTCAACATGAGGAAAGAGTATTGGGGGCCGCTGAGTTCGAATCTGAAGTCAGAAATTTAAAATTCAAGATGGTGTATAGGGTTGCCACCTTAATTTTTTGTATTTTTATGAATTCGGGGCTGGCAAAAAAAAATGGTACACCAAAAATGGGTCACTGAATACAAATTCATGGTCAGAATTTCAAAATGATAAAGTTTTGAAATAATAGGGTTGCCACCTAATAATATGTATTTTTTAGAATTTTAAAAATAATTTAACAGTATTAGGGAGCCACTGATTTCGAATCTGAAGTCAGAACTATAAAATGCAAAATGGTGTATAGGGTTGCCACCTTAATTTTTTGTATTTTTATGAATTCGGGGCTGGCAAAAAAAAATAGTACATCAAGAATGGGTCGCTGAATACGAATCCACGGTCAGAATTTCAAAATTATTAAGTTTTGAAATAAGAGGGTTGCCACCTAATAATATGTATTTTCAAAAGTAAAAGCAACCCTATTATTTCAAAATTTTATAATTTTAATATTCTGACCGCGGATTCGGATTCAGCGACCCATTTTTGATGTACCATTTTTTTTGCCAGCCCCGAATTCATAAAAATACAAAAAATTATGGTGGCAACCCTATCCGCCATCTTGATTTTTAAAATTCTGACTTCAGATTCGAAATCAGTGACTCCCTGTTAATGTTAATACTGTTATTTTAATGTTATAATTTAATACTGTTAAATGATGTTTAAAATTCTAAAAAATACATATTATTAGGTGGCAACCCTATTATTTCAAAACTTTATCATTTTGAAATTCTGACCATGAATTTGTATTCAGCGACCCATTTTTGGTGTACCATTTTTTTTTGCCAGCCCCGAATTCATAAAAATACAAAAAATTAAGATGGCAACCCTATACACCATCTTGAATTTTAAAATTCTGACTTCAGATTCGAAATCAGTGACTCCCTAATACTGTTAAATGATGTTTAAAATTCTAAAAAATACATATTATTAGGTGGCAACCCTATTATTTCAAAACTTTATCATTTTGAAATTCTGGCCACGGATTCGGATTCAGCGACCCATTAATAGAGCGACGATTTAATAGAACTTTAAAGGGAAGGATGTGGAAAAAGTTAAGTTTACAAGGAAATTATCAATGGATAAATATATGCAAGGATTTAGTTAATTAATATAATAGTAAAAAGCATAGAACCATTGGAATGATGCCAAAGTATGTCAACAAAGGAAATGAACGTTCTATACTAAAACAAGCATATAATCATCCTAAAATTTTTAAAAAAGGTAAACTAAAAATTGGCGACCTCGTTCGAATTAGTAAATATAAGCATATTTTTGCAAAAGGATATACTCCAAACTGGACAACTGAAATTTTTAAAATTAAAACTATACAGAACACAAACCCTATTACTTACTTATTAGAAGACTATCAAGGAAACCCTATTCTTGGCGGATTCTATGAATATGAAGTATTGAAGACACATTTTCCAAATACATACTTGATTGAAAAGGTTATTAAAACCAAGGGACAGCAAGCTTACGTTAAATGGTTAGGATTTTCCAGCCAGCATAATTCTTGGATTAATAGAGATGAAGTTCAATAGCAGTCTATTATATATACTTAATATAATGTAATAAAAAAGAAAAAATATTTTTTTATAATAAAATTTTTATTGATTATTATGAATTTGCATATTATTTGCATATTTATAAAGTTTTTAAAATTGATTCTTTAAAATACGTTTTTCTCCAACGCATTCCTCCTCCTCCTCTTCTTCTTTTTCTTCTTCTTCTTCTTCATATAAGTTGTGGAATATATTTTCATTTTCCTTCTGCTTCTTCTTAATGATTAAGGAAAACGCACCATGCATGTCTTTGACTTTCATTAGAATATGTAATTTTTCATTTAAATAATCCATCTGTTTCTGAGTTATATTCAGAAATCTTTTTGGTAAATAAATGTAATATTCTTTATTTACAAAATATTTAATGCTTTCACCATACTTTGTATCTGCTCTCTCTATTCTGTTGACTTCATACGGAGTGTTTACTTCCATATCCTTTAAAGGTAAGTATTTAATATCAGGATTTTGGAAAAGATTTTTTAAACTTGCTTTCATCATAACTTCTTTTATTTAATCTTTTCACCGTGAAAGATATTTTAAGACTGACTATTTATATTTTAAAAAATTTATATATAACCATTATAAATATATATACTAGCTGAACCCGGTGTGCTTCGCTGCCCCCCTCGTTATAAAATAAAATTAAAAGTATTTATATATTTACAAAAATTTATTTATTTAATTTTAATTTAATTATTGCAATGCTTCTCCTCTTTTTTTGTAGTAAACCAATTAGAATTCAGCAATGAAACGCATGTAATTTGCTTCATGCTCCCCCTATTTATTTTTAGACCAATCAAAAAGCAGCAGTTACACAATCAGCTGTTTCGCAGTCAGTTGTGGGAGAATGAGAATGAGGTTTCCCACCCTCTATTTTAATTAACACATATTATAAAATCAGCTGTTTTGCAGACAGTTGTGGGAGAAAGAGTATGGGGCTACCCCACTATTTTAATTAATATGTATTTTAAATTTGAGGTGAAGCCGTTAATAAACGTAGTAAAAAAGTAGGTGCAGAAGTGTGCATGGTCGAAAAATATTATCATGTAATGAGTATTCCTGAGTCAAAGCTGCATGCTGTGAAAATTTAAGATCGGTTAACAGGTCCAGCCTCCAATATATCGCAAACAAAGAGGCGTGCTCCGCCCACTTTTCTTTTGGTACGTATTTCTATTCATGCCAATACCATATATAGTAAATACTGCCGCCGTTAGTCAAAAAATGCCCAAGATATGACGATTTTAAATTTTAGGTTATATGGGCGAGGCCACGCCCCTTTGTTCACTCACAACTTTATATAGTCAAGAATTTATTATTTCGTAAGAATATCCTATTGTGAAAATTTAATGACGATCGGTCCAGTAGTTAAGACTATATTACGATTTTTAATTTTCCTTAAAAGGGGCGTGGTCCCACCCACTTTTCTCCTGGTACGTATTCCTAACTATGGCAATACTATGTGTACCAAATATCATCGACGTAGGTAAAAAAATGCCCAAAATATGGCGATTTAAATTTTTGGGTTATTTGGGCGATGCCACGCCCTTTTGTCCAATGAAACTTCATATAGCTTATTATTCCTTCCAGAGTCATAGTAACATGCTGTGAAAGTTTCAAGAAGATCGGTCTAAGGGTTTGGCCTCCTATAAAGCACAATCAAACAAACAGGCAGACAGACATTAATTTTTATATATATAGATTGAAAGCAGATTAATTATAATTAAAGTAAAATGGGACGAAAAAGGGGGATTTGGTAATAAAAAAATCTATGGCTACCTTACCTGTAGATAAAAAGTATATAAAACTTTAGGTAAATACATATTACAAAAAAGTATTTTGTATACCAAACATTGTTAGTGGTATAAGTAAGTATCTGAATTAAAAAAGGAGGCGGTGAAGTGGGCGTGGTTCATAGCAATATGGCGACGTTAACAGTATTAAGTGCAATATACTACCAAATACAAAATAATCCGCTGGAAGGAACAAATTTGTACAGAGAACAAAAAGTTTAAAACTGAAATTTGGCGTGAAAAGGGGCGTGAAAGGGGGCATGGCGTAAGAAATGTTTATTTCTACTTCGCCTGGAGTATAATGTGTATACAATTTGAAGTAAATCTGTTAAAAACTATATGGGAGCAATTACATAATTATTTAATTATATATTATATAATTAAAGCGTGTGTGTGTGTGTGTTGTTTTTTATACACATTTTATACACTTCTTTCAAATTTCATACATTCATATTTTATAATTGAGAAAAAAATCTATTTACGAAAGTCCGCACAGCTTTTTTTCAGAATTTGTATATGCTGTAGTGGAGAAAAAGTCTTGAAATTACATGTATTTTACGAATTTCGCTGAGCCAGACCTCCAAAAAATTCGTCCATACAAATTGACCCGCCCTAATATATATATATATATATATATATATATATATATATATATTATTATTAAAAGTCTACTCTCAACGTGTAAAGTAGCTTCAATTAAAATGAATAACGAAATTCGTGTTAAAATTTTAAGTGACTTCTTAAACAAAGAAAAACTGATATGGCATGAACATAAAGCTATTTTGAATAAATTAAAAACTAAATTTAAGGATTTTTCTCTATATAATGAAATAATATCGAAATGTGGTTCTCATTATTCTAATTGTGCATGGTCAAGAGATGACGCAATTTGCGGTCCTGATTCTTGTGAATGCATCTTTATTGAACGACGATGGAATGAAGCTTTGAAGTTAATGAACTTTTATCATAATATAAAAGGTCAAATATTAACAAATTTCCTTCAGTTAACCTTGTAACATCCTGAACCCTGAACATCATAGAAAATGTTTGATGAGAGAATATTAATTATAGATGTACAAGGTTTTCACATCAATAATGAATTTTTTATAAAAGAACTAAGTATTTCAGTATACGATGATTCACAAGTTAAAACATTTACAATAAAACCACCACCTTTTCAATATGCTATGCTTTCATCAAAGGAAAAAGCTTCAATAAATTGGCTTACTAGACATCATCATGGATTAAAATGGGAAGATGGCGATTCAACTTTATCAACTATTTTAGAATATTATTTTACACATATTAGAGATAAGAACTTTATTTGTTATGTTAAAGGGTTGGAAAAAATTAAATGGATTAAAAATCTTTTTAACGATGAAATTATCTTTTATAATCTAGATGACTTAAATTGTCCAAATTTAAAAACTTTATATAAAAATGATAGATCAATAAATGTTTGTAGATATCATAAGAAAAATTTTATATGTGCTGAAAAAAATGTATTACTCTTAAAAAAGTTTATTAATTTAAATATAAATAAAGAAAACATGAAAAAATATATTAAATTGTAGTTCTCATTTAATTCTTAAATCATATTAAATAGATATCAACCGTTAGTTCCTAATGAATACTCGGAATGTCAATAACAATCTCTTTAAGCGGAACGTCATCAACTCTTATTGGAACATATTTTCCGCCAATTGGATTGAGTACAAAATATGTTTGTGGACTTGTTGACTTTGTAGCATTTAATGCTATACCTAATATAGATGTTTATAACAATTTATTTCATATAGGAAGGCATACTATTACAGTTCCAGTTGGTTCATATGAACTTGAAGATATAGCTTTTTTTTTGGAGTCAGCTGTTAAGGAAATTGATGAATCAATTTTCCTTGTAATTAAATCGAACAACAACACCCTTAAAACTGAAATTGTATCCTCTGTAGATATAGATTTTTCAAAATCAAACAGTATAGGTCAGCTACTTGGATTTAGTAAGAGAAAGTTGATAGTTAATGAGTTACCGTACAAAGACTTTATCAAAGTGATTTCTGTAGAACCGTTATATGAGACAGAAACAACAAAAAATAAACATCCAGATCAACCATATAAAACTATAAAACTTGAATCTGATTTACCTTTAAATATAACAAATGTAAACACAATACGAATTGAATGTAATTTAACAATAGGATCATATCTGAATAACACTTCAGTACATACAATTCATGAATTTTCAATTGATGTTGCACCTGGGTATAAAATAAGTGAAAAACCTCGAAATGTCATTTATTTACCCGTCAACTGTCAAGAAATAAACTACATAATCATAAGAGTCTTAAACCAAGACGGCAAACTTATAAATTTTCGTGGAGAAAAAATTTCTATAAGACTTCACTTTAAACCTGAGTAAAAAAATGATTATTTACACTAAGAATAATAAAAGCTTAACTGATAAAGGGTTTGGATTTAGTCCTGCATCAACACTCGATCGAGGATATACAAAAACAAATAAAATTTTAACAACATCTAATAGAGAATATTTGATATCCTTAGGATTTAAGCTTCAATTATGAATGAAATATTAAATGTTCTTCAAAAATCAATGTATGATGATAGTATTATAAAGAGGGAATATCATAGCTACTCTCCATATTTAAAGTCCTTCAACAATAATGATGAGATTCGTATACCAATTCAAAATCAGGACCTGTTTGTCTTACCGAGTGAGAGTATGATTTATATTCATGGTTTTATAGTCAAACATGAAGGAGAAAAAGATGTGGCAGCATCGGGTGTGAAATTTAAAAACAACTTTATTTCATATCTGTTTGATGAAATTCGATATGAAATTAATGGATTTGAAGTTGATCGTACTCGTAGTCTTGGAATTGTATCTATAATGAAAAATTTTGTATCGTTGAATGAAGCTGAAAGTAATACCTTAAAAAATGCTGGTTGGTGTCTTGAAGAAAATTTCATCTTGGAAAGAACTCACTTTAGCTGTTGTATTCCACTGAAAATGTTAATGGGTTTTACCGAAGATTATACTAAAATAATATTAAATTCAAAGCATGAGCTTATCCTCCAACGTTCTTCATCTAATGATAGATCATTTCATCCTACTAATGCAACAGAACAATTAAAATTAACAATACTGGATATAACATGGAAAATGCCACATATACAAATATCGGATATGGCTAAATTAGAAATATATAAGATAATAAATAATAAAAATCGTATTTTAATTCCTTTTCGAAGTTGGGATTGTCATGTAAATCCTATACTACCCAAGAGTACAAAGGTCTTGTGGAATGTAAAACTGGCTTCACAAAATGAAAGACCTAGATTTCTCATCATTGGTTTACAAATTGAGAAGAGTAAAGAGCAAGGAAACACATTTGATCATTGTAATATATCTAATTTAAAAGTATATCTAAACTCTGATTCATATCCTTATTATGATTTAAATAGTCGTTTTGAAATGGGGCAGTATGCTGTATTATACGATATGTATGCCAAATTCCAACAAAGTTATTATATGCGGGAGCCTCAACCATTATTAGATATCGTTAAATATAAGGCTATTGCACCGCTTATTGTTGTCGATGTAACACATCAAAATGAAGCAGTTAAAGTTGGACCTATTGATATACGAATAGAATTTGATACCAAAGCAAACAAACCGATTCCGGATAAAACTTCAGCCTACTGCTTAATAATCCATGATCGTTTAATTGAATACTCACCTCTAACCAGTGAAATTAAAAGAATTATTTAAATGTATGTTAATTATAAAAATGGTAATCAGTCATTATCTGATCCTTATTGTAGAAGGTATTGAATACAAAAAATATGCATAGATTAAAAGGATATCAGAGATTAATTTATTGTAACTATTGTTGTAGCAACGCTTACTTAGAGGATAAATGTAAGAAGAAAAAAGATGATCAAAAGTTTAGCAAAATGGTTAAAGGAACAAAAAGACTCTAAAAAGAAGATTGGTACAGGAGTAAAAAAATTTAAAAACAGAAGAAGAAGAAGAAGAGGAAGAAGATAGACCAAAACTTATACTCTACTCTAAGCAGAAAAATTAGAATAATAATAATTAAAGAATAATTTAAAAAATGTTATTATAATTCATAAGTATTCTATGTTTCCTTCCTATGTTTTTTAAAAATAAAGACAAAAATTATTTTTTTAAAATTTTGTTTTTATTATTTAATATTTTAATATATGATGATTTATTTGTTAATAGTTTTAATTAATTAATTAATTAATTTTATAGTGACCCCATGCAAGGGTGTCTACTCCATTTTCTAATATAAATCGCTTATCATCAAAATAGCTTAACACAATCTATATATATAAAATAGGATGTGTGTATGTATGTAACATATGGACTCCAAAACGGCTGGGCCGATTTTGATGAAATTTTCAGGTAATGTTCATCTTGGTACGGTGGGTAACATAGGCTATATTTGGACCCGATAGGTGGCGCTGGGGTGGACTTATATCGAAAATTTGAATTTATGGACCAATTTAACTGAAATTCAGAATGTATGTTTGTTTGATCATAAGAAAATAATTTGTGTATAAATGGACCCGATAGGTTTCGCTGGGGTGGACTTATATTGAAAATTTTAATTTATGGACCAATTTAACTGAAATTCAGAATGTATGTTTGTTTGATCATAAGAAAATAATTTATGTATAAATGGACACGGTAGGTGGCGCTGGGGTGGACTTATTTCGAAGATTCGATGGCGTGAAAAATATATAAATACTTTTAATTTTATTTTATAACGAGGGGATTAGCGAAGCACACCGGGTTCAGCTAGTTTTATATATTTCTTGAGTATATAACTTATGTATTTTAGATCTAATAGTATACATCTTGTCATAATAAATTTTCTTATCATATAAACACTTTTTATAATCGCTAATGCTAAGAGACATCAATGCTGATTTTTTGACACCCTTAGCTTTTTTAATTTCGTTATCACCTACAACACTTATCGAATACATTTTGGATCTTAATCCAATGAATTCCCTCATTATTTTTCCACTATTTTCGTCTTTCATAAACCCTAAAACTTTTTTATTTTTTCTTTCTATGTTATAGGGATTGTCAACTTTATAATCAGATGTATCAAATTTTAAGTTGATTTCTGCTATAATCTCATTATAAAAGTCATCAGTTTTAATTGAATAAATAAATGAATCCGTATCCATATAGCATAAACTCAAGTTTTTATCAAATTTTGGAATCATGTAATCATAATGAAAATCATACATTTTCCACTTTGACAATTCAAGAACTACAAATCCTATATAAATTGGTTTATCATATAGGGTATGCATTCTATTTAGTTGAATTGCTGCCATATTTTCAGTGAACCTTGTAGAGCTATGGAAATTCGGTTTAGCAATTAAACTTCTTGCTCCTAATCTTCTACCGCTACTTTCCCACTCACAAACAATTTTCACGTCTTTTCTCTTATCCACATTCTCCATGGTTTTTCCATACAGTGCATTATTTAACAATTTAAAAAAATTCTTTTCAAAATCGTTTCTAGCTTGAGTTCTAAACATAGTATTTAAATCAATATATTTCTTTAACCATGGAGATTGCTTAAATTTTAGAATTCTATGGATCTTTTTCAACTTGAGTCCATTTTGTAAGCATCGTTGTAAATTTATATAATGTATGATGTAATTTTATTTATTATATAAATCAACAATAAGCTTTTGATGTTCACCTTTAGGACTTGATGTTCACCTTTATTCATTGAACAAAACGGTAAATCATTATGTAAATTGTGAACTTTGGTAGAAGTCTCTAAATCGACTTCCAATATATATCCTTCGTTAGAATCATTAGAATGTTCATTTAACGAGAAAGTTGACACATCATCAACCCATTCAAATTTTCCTTCAGGTAAATACTGAGACATTGCCCAACCATACAAATTAATAGCATCTAAATACATGAGGTAGTTCGATGGTTTTCCACTATCGAAATCACTCATGTATTTATTATTTGCTTTGACATGTCGTATTGAACATTGAACAATGCCTCCTCTTATACCTTTTTGAATGAATTTAATCATATCAATGTCTGTTAATAACTCTAATTCTATTTTCGTATACTTTAGCATAGCTCCCCAAGATAGTCCGGGAGCTGTATAGTACTGACAAGGATCTAAATTGTAAATAGATTTACAGACTTTTCTAAAATTTTCAAAGACATCTGTTAAAAGTAATACATCTGTTTTGAGATAAAGCTCTAAGTACTCATGTAGTGTCTAACAACTAAAAGTTGACCATACCTTTTGAGCATGTTGATAATCATCAACACTACACTCTTCGTTAGTTAGTTTATTAAAGAATTTTTCTCTTGGAGGTAAACATTCCTCTTGAAGGCGATTCATTGAATCAAAATAGTCATAAGCGAATACACCCTTTTGCCTCAAGAGATTCAATTCCTCATCAACCAGAAACTCTGAACGTAAAACATAAAAATCTGAATGAGATAAATTGTTGGCTAAGCTTGAAAGACTAGAAGCCATAAATCTAAATGAATCTAAAAATCTCAATTCAAGACTTCCACCATCATTTTCGAAATGTATATACTTGGAAACTGAAACATAAATTTCCTTATTTATTGGTACTACATTTATTCTACCGGGAATCGATGAAAGTTCTTTAATAAACAAGTGACAATCATATAGAGAAAGATTATGAAAAAAAATTGGAATAAAGTTTACATTTTGATAATTTAAATTACATATATTGTGTGCTGGACCTCGATATTTACCAGTTAAATGACAATGATCTCTATAGTTATCATCATCATTATCACCATCAACATCATTTAAAGGTTTTTCACATATATGACATATGGTACTATTATTTTGAATATATAATTCTTCAGGAGTAAGGAAATTCATTGGAATAACTTTACATAAATATTCATTATAAATGCTCTTAGCATCGCTAACTAAATTTATAAAAAAATGTTTAGGTGCATCTTCACCAGTATATACTCTAAACTTATCTAAGGAATTATTAAAACTACACTTAATATAGTAGCTATATGCGCAGGGATTATGACTCTGTAAAGTTTTTATAGAGTCAGAATTTTGAATGTTTTCTGGTGTTAGAAAATATTCAAAATCCGCATATACTACGAACGGTACATCTAACTTATGTTTAAAGTTTTTAAAATTTAGTTTACTATTTTCTATATTAGGAACCTTTGTAACTATTCGACTACACTCTAGTCGATGACGCTGTAATTTGTACTCCGAACTGAAGTACTGCAGGCAGCAATTACATAGTAACATTCTATTATCATGCCGTGTAACTTGTGAACGTAAAAGTCTGTAAATAAAAAGAAAAAATTTGTTAAAAATGCTGTTGATATATATATATATAATTAAGAAAAAATATATGAATGAATATAATTTTTTACCTTGAAATATTTTTGATCCATATATAATGAGATTTGTCTCCTTCCTGAAGTAAAAGCAAATTGAGGTGTGTCCTCTTCTCCTCCTTTGTAAAGTAGTAGGGTCCGACAATACTTTTCATCTCATCATCGAACCCGAAGACATTAATGCTTAATCTAGGATTATTTTCTTCGAATATTTAATGTCTTTTACTGGTAGTGGAAAAACAAGACTTTCAAAGTTGATTGTTAAATCATTGCCCAAGTGTATTATGGAGGCTGTAATATCCTCCACATTATAGCTGGAACATCTATCAGAGCTTTTATTAACTGGAGCCAGTGCTGATATTACTGCCCATTTGAAGCAATATTTATCAGAATTTTCTAGATTGATACAAGCCTTTTTATTATATACAAATTTTGGTAATAGGATATATTGCGATCCTTTCATTGGCTTGTACTGGTTAATATTAATTTCTAAATGTAAAATTCTAATGAGAGTCCAACCGCTGTCACGTTCTTGAAACTCTGACATTTTTGACACTAAATTATCACATTTTTCACCAAAAATGTTATTTAAGTCTGTCGACTCTTGAATCATAACCATTTTGGTTTGATGTGATTTAATGTCAATTGACATCTCATTTTCGCTCATTTTAACGTATTCACAAAACAATTCCATATTAAATTTAATATTAACGTGCTTCTGCAACATTTCTTGAAGAGTTTCTATAACTATATTTTTGGCGTTTGCTAAAAACTCTTCGGGAATCAATAAATTCTCATTATTATTTTTGTGTATAAATGACTCTATACGTTCATTAAATACAGATGAGATTCTAGTTAAATTCTCATTAACTATTTCACCGCTATTTTTTTTATGCTCATTTGTTCTGATGTGATATGCCCAATTCTTCGTCAATATCTCTTTCTTACAAGTATTGCAATAGAGATGGGGGAATGAATTTGGTAAAATCGCCTGGATACTTTGAATGCTTGTTGTGTTTCCTGCTGCTGCTGCTGCTGCTGATGTTGACGCTGCAGTCAAGGAAGAAGAAGATACTGCATGTAGTTTTCCTTTATGCTGATTTAAATTATCCTTCCGTGAAAATAACTTCTTACATATATCGCATTGAAAATGTTGCGATTGTTGGTTTTGGTGTTTTACTCGTATATGTCTGTTTAGACTACACTTTACGGTGAAACTTAATCCGCATTCGTTACAAGTAAGGGATACCATTTTTATTGATATTTTTTTTTATTTTTTATTTATTTTAATGTTTAATAAAGTGTCTTTGTTTGCTTTTTTAAATTGAACTTTCCTTTCTTTTAGTCGTATAAGTTTTCAATGAAAAGATCTTTTACGAACTAAAGCTAATATATTTTTTGGTTCGCCTTATATTGAAGTTTTTTCAGACTGGTACTATACATTCATAGATACATCTCTCTCTCTCTCTCTCTCTCTCTCTCTCTCTCACTCTAAAGCTCTATGCAAAGCTTGCATATCAATTTCAATTTACAGCAACAATAACAACAACAACAGCAAACAGCAACAACAACAACAACAACACATACTAACCTCAATTCGTTAGATTAGCCTGTTGTAGACTATAATACACAAATACATGATAATCTAGCTTATTATCAAAAAGCTAGACGTCTAGCTATACATTACTCAATGTTTTAATGGGGTTTTTTTAAGATGTCAGCCAGGCAAATTTCTCAAGAATGCTTAAAAAATGCACTCGTGATATTTTGGTATAGTGTCTTTGCTAAAAATTTATATGGTTTGTGTCTCGACTAAGACAAATGGAAGTAATGAATGAAAGCATATATTTTGGGGATGAGTAGGTTGAATAGTCATTGGAGTATGTGAGTGTGATTTCAAAGGGGGTACGGCTTGGGATATAAAACATATAAAAATGTATTTTGGTATGTGGGCGAATATAAAAAGTCGACTGATGACCAAAGATGGAATGGGGGTGTTGGACCCTCTAAAAGAGTCCCCTTGTGTACGACGTTGATCTTTAGAAAAAGGTTATTGTATAGTTGTAGTTCTGAATCTTGTCTTAAACATTCTTTTTAATAAAAAGACCAAAATATATATGTCTATTGTTTTTTATTTTCTTTTTGTTTTTATAAAAATTTTTTTTCACAGCCACCACCGCCTTCACCATAAAAGTATGCAGCTAGGCATCGACTATTTTCCTCCTCCTCATCCGCGCTGCTTTCAATGGTGGATATCTCGTCCTCCTCGATTTCTAGCTGAAATTCTGAACTCCGCCAAATTTTTAGATTTCTCTTACACATTTCCTCCACTTCAGAGTCGGTCAGCGTGCTGAACTTGTCGGGAAGAAATAACATAATTTCTTCCAGCTCCATTATGATTTTAACTCCAAACTTTGTTTTACATTTTTTGACCTCCTGCACAGAATACTTTTGGTTTAGGATTAGCTTCATTACCCCGGCAGCTGGTTTTTTAAATCCATTTTTTTGGGTAAAGCTATTTTTCAGCGTGGCGAAGTTCATGACTTGACTTGACTAATAACTGTATATTAAAACCGGTTTAATTCTAAGTTTCTCAAATACTAAAGCATTGTGAGAAGAAATTTCTGATTATAAGAACAAAACTATAATCTCTATTGAAGCTTATTATCAAAAGCTAGACGTCTAGCCATACATTACTCAATGTTTTAATTAGGTTTTTTTAATTTCATTTATATCTAAATTTAATTTACATTAAAAAACAATAGTTTATTATCAGAGAGATTAAAGGTTAAATTTTTTGTGTTTCATGTGAAAATTCTTGTAGGGTTCTAAACTTTCCAAGCACACATATCATAAATCAAAGTTTTAATAGCTTTTCATTGATATGTATAACTTGAATGCATAGCTTGCATATCAATTTTAAGTAATAACAACAACAAAAAACACATACTAACCTCAATTCGTTAGATTAGCCTGTTGTAGACTACTATATACAAAAAAAACACCTGATAATCTCTATTGAAGCTTATTATCAAACAGCTAGACGTCTAGACATACATTACTCAATGTTTTAATGGGGTTTTTTTTTATTTCATTTATATTTAAATTTAATTTACATTAAAAACAATAGTTTATTATCAGAAGGATTAAAGGTTTAATTTTGTGTTTCATGTGAAAATTCTTGTAGGGTTCTAAACTTTCAAGCACACATATCATAAATCAAAGTTTTAATAGCTTTTCATTGATATGTATAACTTGAATGCATAGCTTGCATATCAATTTTAAGTAATAACAACAACAAAAAAAAAAACACATACTAACCTCAATTCGTTAGAATAGCCTGTTGTAAACAATAATACACACAAACACATGATAATCCCTATTGAAGCTTATTATCAAAAAAGCTAGGCGTCTAGCCATACATTACTCAATGTTTTAATGGGTTTTTTTATTTCATTTATATGTAAATTTAATTTACATTAAAAAACAATAGTTTATTATCAAAAAGATTAACCCTATTGAAGCTTATTATCAAAAAAGCTAGGCTTCTAGAATGCTCTAGAATGTTCTCGAAGGAATTGATATCTACAACAACAACAACAACAACAACAACAACAACAACAACAGCAACAGCATCAGCAGTTTAATACCTCAATTCATTACATTGATCTGTTGTAGACTACTATACATATAAACATATGATATTTACTAGATGAATATAGTATAGTCACACACCTATTTTGTTTTTCTGTACTATTGACACAAACCACATTGAAAATTCTCCCATTCTTCTATACAAAACACACTAACAACATGATATTCACTAGATGAATATATTATAGACACAGACCTAACATTTTTTCCTATACTATAGACACAAACCGCTTACCTATTGTAATAGTTCTCCATTCCACCGCATATGGCGCTGATGGTAATAGAGCCTGGAGCCTGCGCCAGAACCGCCATATCGTACCTACTGGCAAACAGTTTGCATTTCACTCATAATTGCATTTAAAATTACTGCTTTTTTTGTTCTGTCTAAGTATTCAGCATACCTGGTGTTATATAAGCATTCATGCTATTGAACTTTGTTTATAAAATCCTCTATAATTTTTTGGGCCACTAAATTTTGTACAAATTATCTCAAATAAATTATTATTTAATTGCAAACACTTACCAAGTTTCGCCTATCAAGTTTGCGCTGATGACTTTGCCGAAATAAAATTATATCAAGTTTTGCGTTGATGACGCCATGGTAGAAGAATACAGGTAGATGCACCAGATGAGAGCATACTGCCGGAAATGTCAACTTTTATTTCTTTTCTTTTGTTTCCATTCGCCACACAGCTGAATTTGACAGACCTGGTAGCATGGAAAGAGAGCACAGTCAGCGTTGCAGCTACCTCTATCCTTATGGATGACGCCGAAATAAAAGCCTGAACAGAATCAAAAATCGTTGCGGCCGACGATCTTTGTTGTTGGCAAATGCATGCAAAATGTAGAAAAAACCGCAGCTCGTTTTCCGCAACGATGGATCGCAGACTAAATGCATTATTCTGTATCATTAAGAAGGACACCAACGATGATAAGGACACGAGAAGCAATACTTTCTTCTAAACAAAATTGTATTGCTTCTCGTGTCTTTCTCGTCGTTGGTGTGCTTCTTCGTGATACAGAATAATGCAGTTAGAATCTATTCTATTTCTATCGTCGGTCGCAACGATTTTTGATTCTGTTCAGGCTCTAAAATGAAAATAACGGGAAAACGAACGAACACAAAACGAATTGCCCAAGAATTGACGGTACGTTCAAGTTTGTGCTTTCTACATGCGTCGATCACCCTCAAACACAAGACTTCACCGTCAAGTCTTGACGAGTGTAAAAGTTACATACATTACCCTTCTCCAGAATAATGATGATGATTGTATACAAATACAATCAACATCCTTCTTTAAGAATTAACGATTAGCAATCATTAATTGTAACATGATATTTTAACTATGTGTAAAGACCACCAAGCTGGCCACACATCATAAATTGCACACATCATAAATTGTTCACATCATAAATTGTTCACATCATAAATTGTTTACATTATAAATTGTTTACATGATCGCTGCTTCCATTCATCAGAAATGGAATATGGGAAGAATATTGATTACTAATGCCGTGGTTATGCTAGCCAAACATGTTCGGTGTTCATTTTTGTTAATTTGTTCTCTTCGCTGAAATGTTTGTTTGGTGGTTATGCTATGATTGGTGGCACAGTTGCATTATATGTAATAGTATGCCAAAACACAAAAAAGCACAACCCTAATTTGCATTTTTGTACTTAAAATTAACGAATTAAAATATACGAACTGATATTACTTACTCTGAATTTTTATTATAATATCTTAAACAATATGGTTTGCATATATCTTACATGCTAGCTAGCTGTTTATATTAAGAGTTGCTTGAAGACACAGTCAACTTCACTTTTTAATACTTTTACCTACTTTTTTGATGCTATTATACAAAATGACTACAGCCAACACTGGAAAGTTCGGCATGTTTGGCGTTTCAATCAGCAATCAAAATGTTCGGTCCGAGAGCGAGAAAATGAATATGAGAAAAAGTTCATTTTTTCATTTTATACGTGAAACAATAACAACAAAAAATGTTCGGCGATCATGTTTGGCTAGCATAACCACGGCATAAGCAATATTCTTCCAATCTCTGGCTCTGGAGGTTTCAAAGATAATAATTGTGAATTTAGTTTATAAGAGGCAGCTTAAGAATAAAGTATTGTTTTTAAAAACTCAATTATCACGCAAGATAATTTAAGTGGCGCAGTCGGAGTAGGATAAAATAAAGTCCTTAGAAGTTCCCAGAAACAAACTCTTTTGAAAAAAAAAAGAGAGAAATCGAGAAAATTTTTTAAGGAACAATCCTTAAATGAAATAAATTTGTTTGTGCTCAAAATGTAAAAAGTGCAAATAAACTGAACAAAAATATATGGTGAAAAATTTTATAAAATCATACAAAACTGTCAGCAAAACAACCTTTAAAAAAATTAAAAAGTTTGTACAAATCTGTGAAGTAAAATTACTGATTATATTGTGAAAATTTTACAAACTCATCTTAAACTATTAGCAAACAATAGTAAAATTAAATAAAATTGTTTGTGTGAAGAAGGAATACGAAAATCCAAACAAACCACAGTATTGGGAATTAAAACATCAATTTAACAAAAGTCATAGCAAGGCCAAAGCGAGCAGAAGCAGTAGAAACATCATCACCAATCACCAGGAGGATCCAGATCAACAATTGTAAAAACAATTAATTAATGTATGGAAGAATTGAGTCAATCATTTGAAAAGTTTAATTGTAAAGATTTTAAAAAAGATAAAATGGCTTTAACACTAAATATCGACCCTCTGAAATACTTAGAAAAATTACCAGAATTTTCAGGAGATTATAGAGGTCTCCAAAACTTCGTAAATCTAGTTGATTAAATTCAACCAGTTCTTGTTAGGTATGATTCTTTAGGACAAAGTATCTTTTCTGACATAATAAAGTCAAAATTAAAATATAAAGCAAGGGAAATAATAGAAATTAATAATCATGTTGATTCGTGGGAAAACATGAAGGAAATATTAATTAATAATTTTGGTGATAGATTTAGCATAGAAGAATTATTTGATCAACTTAGAGGTTTGACTTTTAAGACCCACTGTGTAGATTTTTATAATGAAATAAAAACTACATTAAGAAGATTAAATGTAAAAACAAGATATTCTACAAACGATACTCAAATTGTAGAACAGACAATTAAGAACAATAAATTATCGGCATTAAATATATTTAAGCCGAATATATTTACCCTCACCCGAATAGCAGCACCTTGTCGTTGGTGTGGGGGCTTAAGTTGCGAAGCAATGGGCTAGGATGGCGAAAGCGCAAGCTTCTGGTAGGGTTACCCATGCCATACAGGCCATTGTGGAGCAATGACTAAGAGCTATTCATTCATACCTATCCCCTCCCCCTTACTTACCATACCCCTCCTACTCATCCTACCCATGCTCCTTCTCCTACCCCTCTCCCAGCCCCTCCCATGGGCCGAATCAAGGTGTCATGCGACCCGTGCCGAGGGTTTACTAGGCTGGAGGCCCATCAAAAATAGTCCAGTCTTAAACGGAGCGTATCGGATACCTGGCGACCTCCGATACTATTTAGCCTTGCCCGCACACAGGGACCTCTGTGGGGGCCGACTGTCCATTGTCCCAAACTCGTGGGAACTACATGGAAGTCAATAAAATAAATAAAAAACCAAGTGAGCCCGGTACTCCAAAAAAACCGGAAGGGAGCTCAGCTTCCGTCGCCGCCAAAATGGTGGCTCAAGCCAAGGCGTCAAGCTACGGCACAAATAAGGTGGAGTCTGAACCGCCAATAAAACAGACAAGCACACCGAGAGCTAGGAAATCGGTCATTAAGGCAGCTTCTGGAGCAGTGTGCGATGGTCCGAGCACTTCGGCACAAGCCAAGGCCAGAACTAGTTCAGGCAGTGGCTCGTCGGGTGTGAAGGCACAAACTGTACACGGTCACAGACTGGCAGCTGATCAGTTTCCAGGTTCAACCGGTAAACGCAAACGGGTTCGCCCATCAAAACAGGCCTGGTACGATAAATGTGCCAAAGCAAAAATGCTGAAGGCCCAGGCAGAGAAAGCAGGGTCTCCTCAAAAGGCCGAGTCTGCTCTTGCTTTCAAGAGGCAGAGGTCGACTGAGGACATGCCTGCCGCAAAAAGGCCAAAGAAGGTCATAAAAGGTACCGAGGTCATACTGTGATGTGGCCAAAGGGCAGGGCAGGGTGCTGGGTGTCATTGACACACAGAGGGGGGACGGTGCACTTCCCCGAGACAAATGGAGGTGGGTGGAGGCCGCACTGGTCTGCACCTATTTCCAGGTCTTGGAGGAGAACCCTGGTCCCCCGCCTCGGTGTCGGGACGCTGGGTGGCAAAACTCGGGCCACATAAAGCTAATCGTCTGTGACGATGATAGGTCTGCTGTGTTGTACAAAGCGGCCATTAGCAAAGTCGGCGAGGTTTGGCCTGGGGCCAAGCTGAAGGCTGTAGAAAGAGACGAAATACCGGCTCGTCCAAGAGCAAGAGTGTGGCTTCCGGTCACCTGCTCAAAGCCGGATGAGATTTTAAAAATGTTCCAGGCTTGCAACCCGGACATGAATATGGAAGGCTGGGCGATCGGCAAGATAGAGGAGCCTGTAGGTCCCTCAAGGCAGGTTCTGCTGCTAATGACTGCCGAGTCGCTAAAGCCGCTAGAAGAGAGGAAGGGAGTCCTCTGGTATTCCTTCTTAAGGGTCTTCCTGAAGGTGTACGGCAAGGACAAGAAGTCCAGGGGCCCTACAACAGAAGCGCAGTCAAGCCAGGCTGTAGCGGAAGCTGTAGAGACCCCAGGCAGTACGCCAGCTTCAGATGCAGACGAGGTTATGTCGGAGGGCTCGGTTGGCCTCACCGGTTTGTCAGACCTCTATTGCGAGGATGAACTCTTGGCTGAAGAGTCATCTGAAGAAGAGGGGCCTGACGTAACGATGAAGGCCAGCCAAAAATCTGAAGCGGATGAAGGTGCTCCAGATTAACCTTCATCACTCCAAGCTCGCCTCGGCGAATCTCTTAGTCCACCTTAAAACTGGTGGATTCGACGTAGCCCTCATTCAAGAACCCTGGGTATGTGGTGGCAGGGTTTGCGGATTGAGGGCAGAGGGTTACAAGACGCTGGTAGCCAGTAATGTAGGTATGCCTAGAACATGTATTGTAGCTAAAAACACTATTAATATTTTCTTGCTTCACAGATACTGCGATAGAGATGTGGTTGCAGCCAGCCTCGAGTCAGGCAAGGATACGTACTGGTTGGTAGCAGCCTACTTCCCGCACGATGAAAGTCCGCCTCCAGACAATGTCAGGAAATTGGTGGATGACGCCAGTGACATCCGTCGAGGGGTCATTATATCGGCCGACGCAAATGCACATAACTCCGTGTGGGGCAGCACGGATACCAACGAAAGGGTTGAGTTACTTTTTGATTATCTATTAAGTACCAACCTGTGTATATGCAATAGGGGGGAAGAACCCACCTTTATTATAAAAAACAGAAGTGAAGTTCTGGACATAACATTAGTCTCAGACCTTATATTCGACAAGATAGGTGGCTGGAGAGTGTCAAAAGAGCATTCCTACTCCGACCACCGATACATTGAGTATAATTTACACAATACGTCTTCAAAAATAATACCCCCGGCTAACATTCGAAAGACAAACTGGGGAGCATACAAAAGGGCTTTAGCAAAACATTTGCCATCAGGTCCTATAGATAAACCAAAATCGACAGCTGATCTTGATAAACTAGTCGATGTAGTAACCAAAGCAATGAATTGCTCTCTTGCTTCCTCTTGTCCTAAGAGGACTACAAAGGCTAGGTGTGAACAAAAGCATTACTGATCTTATAGATGAGCTGCTCAACTGTCGAGTAATCTTATCAGACCTAGGTGCGTACAGCGCTGTAAGATCGGTGACAAGAGGTACGCCACAGGGTGGTGTGCTATCTCCACTCCTCTGGAATCTGGTAGTGAACAATGTACTGCTGTCTCTAGAGAGGGAGGGCTGTGTTGTGGAAACATAGAATTCCGTCTCTCACACCAATCATGCTTAATGGGTCTGCATTGTCCGTATCGGAAAATGCAAAATATCTAGGACTCATTCTTGATAGGAAACTTAGCTGGAAACTTAATATTCTTGAGCGTACGAAGAAAGCGACAGTGTACAGCGCCACTTGCAAAAAAGCTATAGGGAAAAGATGGGGGTTTTCCCCAAATATCGTTCACTGGCTGTATAAAGGGGTCATTAGACCTATACTTCTATATGGAGCATCGATATGGTGGCCTGCTTTGGACAAGGTCACATATTTCAACCAGCTCCAAAAAGTCCAAAGAATGGCATCTATTTGCATCAGTGGTGCTCTGAGAACAACACCGACTGCGGCTTTAGAGACCTTATTGCACCTTCTACCGCTTGACTTGGTTGCTAGGCAACAGGCAGCTTGTTCGGCGGTCAGACTTAGGGAAACTGGAGTATGGAAAAGCCTGGGTTCAGGACACGCATCTATACTCTACAAATTCAACTTCATTCCACCAAGGACTGATTATTGTAAACCACTGCTTTCCTTTGATGGAAACTACGGTACGCTTATTCCGCCTAGAACATACTGGAATAAAGGTGCGCCGTGGAAACCGGGGTGTCTTTATTTCTATACAGATGGGTCAAAATTAAATGGCAAGGTCGGGTATGGGGTCTACTCAAAAGAATTAGGGGTATCCTTAGTTCGTAGGCTGCCGGATCACTGTAGTGTTTACCAAGCCGAAATGATGGCGATTAAAGAAGTTGCAACCTGGCTCTCAGAGAACGTCATCTCTAAACGAGAAATACATATTTTCTCGGACAGCCAAGCAGCGATCAAATCGATTGAGCAGGTATCCATCAACTCTAAAGTAGCCAGAGAATGCCGTGCTGCATTAGGCGAAATGTCAAAGTTCTTTGACATCAGCTTAACCTGGGTACCTGGGCATAAGGGCATACGTGGAAATGAAAAAGCAGACGAGCTTGCTAGGAAAGGTACATCGGTGACTCTAATGGGTCGAAACTCGCCGAGCATCCCGATGGCAACTGTCAAAATGCTACTTAATGAGTACACCACATCTAAAGCCAACTCAAGATGGGCTGAACTCTCAACATGCAGAACAACAAGGCTTATCTGGCCGACTCTAAACCCAAAGCGATCGAGAGTCCTTCTCTCGTTGGGAAGATCAGAGGTGGCTACGTTAGTGGCTGTTACCACAGGGCACTGCCTAATAGGCAGACATGCCTCCAGATTGGGAGTCATCACTAATGACTTCTGCAGAAGCTGCAGGGACGAGGAGGAGGAGGAAACTATCTCCCACCTTCTATGCTCCTGTCCCGCGCTTGCGAGAAGAAGGCATAAACATTTGGGGTCATTCTTCTTTTCGGAGCTTGACGACCTGTCGGAGACAAGCGTCAAACGTCTAACAAGCTTTATTAAGAGCTCAATGTGGTTCCACTCGGACTGAAGGCCAAGTGTGCAGCGGTATCACAACGGACCTCACTGGTCTAAGTGAGCTGTGGCACGTGCGTTTTGGTTTTAAGCACGTACAGCGGCTGCCGCCTCAACCTAACCTAACCTAACCTAAATATATTTAAAAATAAAATTCCTGAACCAATGCGTTCAATATTATTCTGTAGAAATCCAAATAATTTGGAGTCTGCAATAGATATATTACACGAGTCCGGATACTCATATTATACACCTTTCAATAAACCAATTAATAACAATGAAAAAAACCATTTCCCAAATAAACAATTTAATCAATTTCAAAATAATAACGCAAGGAAATATCCAAGCAATTTAAACAAAAATTTAAATGAAAGGAATTCAAGTTATAATCCTTTCAATACTGTAAATAATCAAAATAATAACATAAGGAAAAATAATTCAAACAGATATATAAACGATAGCAACCAAAACCATTGGTAAATAATCAAACTTATAATTCAAGAAGATATCCAAGTAACCCAAATAATAATAATAATATACAACATAATAACCCATATCATTATCAAAATTCACCTAATGTTAGTAATAACAATAATAATAATGATTATAAAGATAATATGCCAACACCAATGGAAATTGGAAATTTTCGAATGATCAGAGAAGCGAATTGTTCTATATAGTAATAAATAATTGTAAATTTCTAATAGACACAGGAGCACCGAACTCCCTCGTAAACTTAAACGTTTTTAAAAGTAATAAAATACAATTTCTGAAAAAACCCAAAATATTGAAAGCTCTCAATAAAAATACTTTAGTTGATAAGAAAGTAGTCGTTAAAGCATTTGAAGAATTCGAACTGGGCAATGAATATTTTCAGTTCATTATAATAAATTTTCATGACAAATATGAAGGATTATTAGGAAATGGCATTCTAAAGAAATATAAAGCAATAATAAATTATGAAACAAATATCTTTGAATTAAATTCAAAACGATTTAAATTATATTCAAGTAATCCAACAGTAAGTAGTGTATATAGAATAGATCCTGGAGAAAATTTTTATAGTATTCCTGTAGACAAGTACAAAGGAAATGCCCTAATAAATAATATAAATTTAGACGAAAAGGTCAATTTAGTGGAATGCATATACGAGGTAGATGAATTCACATCTGTAGTCAAAATAAATAATTCAGATAACAAGGTACATGTTTTTGATATTTATAAACCATTCCAACCTATAGAAATTTTAGAAATTCACAATTTTAATGAATATAATGGAAGTGAAAATATTTGCAATGAAAACACAAAACCAAAAGAAGAAATTATTAAACATTTAAGAGTAGAACATTTAAATTCAGAGGAATCTTCAAAATTAATAGAAACAATAAAGGAATTTAAACAAGTTTTTGAGGAAAGTAAAATTCTTAATTTCACGAGTGAAATTAAGCATAAAATAATAACTAAAGACAATTTACCAATAAAAAGTAAAATTTACAGATACCCGTACATACATAAATCGGAAATTCAAAGACAAATTACAGAAATGTTGGAATCAGGAATAGTTCAACCGAGTAAAAGTCCATATAATAGCCCTGTTTAGGTGGTACCTAAAAAACTAGACGCATCTGGGAAAAAGAAATGGCGTTTGGTAATAGATTACCGCAAATTAAATGAAAAAACTATTGATGATAGTTACCCTATTCCGAACATAACCGATATTTTAGACAGATTAGAAAGAAGTAATTATTTCTCAATTCTAGATTTGAAAAGTGGGTTCCATCAAATTGAAATGGATCACGAAGATATAGAGAAAACGGCTTTCTCTGTGGACAATGGTCATTACGAATTTCTAAGAATGCCATTCGGGTTGAAAAATGCACCAAGCACTTTTCAACGATTAGTAGACAATATTTTAAGAGAAAATGTAAAAAGAAATGAATGCATGGTCTACATGGACGATATTATTATATTTTCAAATGGGCTAGAGGAACATATTAAATCATTGAAATCTGTATTAAAAAATTTGAAACACGCTAGATTACGAATACAACTGGATAAATGTGAATTTCTAAGAAAAGAAGTTGAATTTCTTGGACACGTTGTTACAGAAAAGGGAGTCGCCCCAAATTTAAAGAAAATCGAAGTAATTAAAAATTTTAAAATTCCCCAGACAGTTACTGAAATCAAAAGATTTTTGGGAATGACTGGCTATTATAGGAGATTCATTAGGAATTATGCTCAAATAGCTAAACCAATTACAGTTTGTTTAAAAAAGGATGCGGTAATAAATCCGTACAATGAAAAATATATTGAAAGTTTTAACTATTTAAAAGAAAAATTAATAAGTGCACCCATATTGATATATCCTAACTTTAATAAGGAATTTGAAATTACAACTGATGCTAGCAATTTTGCTATTGGCGGAGTACTGTCACAATAAAATAAACCAATTGCTTACGTATCCAGAACTTTAAATGAATCAGAACTTAATTATAGCGTAATCGAAAAAGAATGCTTAGGAATTGTGTGGTGTTTAAAACAATTCAGACCATACGTATATGGAAGAAAAATTAAACTTTTTACCGACCACAAGCCTTTAGTATGGCTAAATAGCTTAAAAGAGCCAAATAGTAAATTAATTCGTTGGAAATTACAGTTAGGAGAGTATGATTATACTATACATTATAAAGAAGGACAAGAAAATAAAGTAGCCGATTGTCTTAGTAGAATTGAAATTAACTTAAATGAAAATGACGAAGACAATCCAAATGAAATTATAGATAACCCAGAACAAGAGTCTAATGAATCAATTAAACAAATAGGAACACCAATAAATTTTTACAAAAATCAAATTATTTTGGAAACAAAACAATCAGGATCATTTAATATAAAGAATATAAATATTTTTAATAAGAAAAGGAAAATAATAAAAGCAAAAGAATTGGATGATGCCACAATTATAATGATATTTAAAAATCATCTAAATCCAAACTACATGAACGCACTATTTACAGATGATGAAACATTTAACAAAATAAATTCAATATATTTAAGACATTTTAAGAAATACAAAATTGTTCGTTGTAAAAGATTATTAATAGACATTATTAACCCAGAGGAAATTGAAAAATTAATTGAGAAAAAACATTTAGAAAACAACCGAAGAGGAATAAACGAAATTTATGAGGAAATCATGTTCGAATATTACTGTCCCAACATGAAGATAAAAATTAATGAATATGTAAATAATTGTGAGATATGTATTTTAGAAAAATATGAAAGAAATCCTATTAAAATACCATACAAAATAACTGAAACTCCAGAAAAACCAAATCAAATTATACACTTAGATGTATTTTACTCTATACGGAAATCTTTATTTGCAACAATGATAGATAAGTTCAGCAAAGTTGCTCTTTTAGTAAAAATTAAAGATCGCACAGAAAAGGAATTTAGAAAAGCTCTAACTAGATTTATTAGTACTTATGGTAATATAGGAAAAATAGTAACAGACAATGAGCTGGGAATGAAATCTAACTTAATGAAAGAGTTCCTGAGAGAACAAAATATATCTATACAATTTACTTCTAGTTCCAATCACAATGGGAACTCCGATATCGAAAGATTGCATAATACTATCAACGAGCATTTAAGGCTTTTAAAACATTCGAAAGGACATTTTAGTATTGAGGAACAAATGATTTTAATAAATGGCTATTATAATAATAGTATACATTCCACGACCAAAAATTCAAGACCAAAAATTCATGAAAATTCAAGATAAAGCCAATCGAATTTGTTCAAGGAAAAATAAAGGAAGCTCAGTATGTCGAAATTTATAATAAAATCATAGAAAAGAAACAAAAAACTATCGAAAGATTAAATAAGGACAGGTTAGACGAAAATCAAATAGAAGATGGTATTAATTACATAAAAGAAGTACGAGGAGGTAAGAATCATTCTAAATATAGAAAGATAGAAGGAGAAAATATTAATCAAGATCATATAAAAGATAAAAGGTCAGGGCACATATATTACAAAACTCATGTGAAAAAAAAGAAAAAGTTTCAAGACTATACAAAAGTAAAATTCCCAACAGAACAATTATCCAGAATAGAATTATTAAGATCCCTACAAAACTGAATTTGAAATTAGTTAATAATTTTAATTTATTTTTCAGATGGAACGATATTACTTATATATACCAGTACTTTTCATAATTCTTAGAACAAGCATACAGTCAACAACAGAAATAGAGATTCTGGACTTTGATAATAATAATGGATATTAACCTATTAAATTAAAAAATATTAAATTAGTAGAGAGTTATCTTAAGATTTTACATATAATAAATATATCGGATTTGGACATAGCCATAAATCATATTGGGAAAAACATTTTATCATTACAAAATTCTTACTCTAAGGAGAATTTACTCGATAGTTTAAACACTCGATAGAGATAAACTCTTTAAACACTAGTTATCATAATCTATTAAACAAATTTAATATACTTACACTAAACAAAAATAAAAGAAATAAAAGAGGGCTTGCGAATATAATAGGAAGAACTTTAAAGTTAATAGCTGGTACTATGGATGATGAAGACAAAAAGGAAATAACTGAAACACTTGATAACTTAAACAGTAATAACAAGAAATTAATAGAAGAAAATAATAAACAAGTAACAATTAATGAACAACTATCAAATCAAATTAAAAACTTAACTAAACATATTAGAAACATGCAATTATACATATCAAACTATATAACAAATATTAATAAGGGAACAAATATTAATTTCCATAATGAAATAAACTATATAAAAACAATTTTTCAAATTGATCATGACATCAACTCCCTTACGAATTATATAGATGATTTAGAGCAAATAATATTATCAAGCAAATTAGGCATTTTAACGAGAAACATTTTAGTAGATGAAGAAATCAGTTTACTAAAAGATATAAATAGTTTTGAACACATTAAAGTAGCAGTAGCTAGCGAAATGGAAGCAATCATTATAATTCTTTTGATACCAAGTTTTTCGGAAAAAGAATTTGATAAAATTTTAATGGAACCTATTCCAAATAGAGAAAGTAAAAGTGTAGTCTTTAATTATCAAATAGTTTTAACAGATAGAGAGGGTAATGCATACGACCATAATGTTAAAGATAATAAAATAAACAATTTAAAAGAAATTAAAGACAATTGTATTGAAAACATATTTAAATCAAAGGAAGCCAATTGTACAATGAAAAGAGAAATTAATTCAGAAATTAAGGAAATAAAAAATGGATTAGTTTTAACAAAACAAACCGATCGTATAATATTGTATCAAAATTGTTCAAAAGATAATATCTCTTTAGAAGGAACAAAATTAATAAAATTTAAAAATTGTTATATTAACATTCAAAATAATACATTTAAAAATTTTGTTAACCAAATTGAGCAAAATATAGTAAAACCAAATTTCATAAATATAATTAAGGAAAATAACATTATAAATAATATATCAATTGAAGATATAAATTTTGAAAATATTAAAAATAGACAAATTATTGTAGAAATTTCAAAAAATAATAAGAAACACAATGTTTTGCAATATTCATTTATTACAGTTATATCAATAATTTTAACATTAATAATTATATATTACCTTTTTATACATTGTAAAAAAATTTGTAAAACTTCGTCAGAGCCTCAGACTAAGGGAGGGGGAGTTACATACATTACCCCACTCCAGAATAATGATGATGATTGTATACAAATACAATCAACATCCTTCTTTAAGAATTAATGATTAGCAATCATTAATTGTAACATGATATTTTAACTATGTGTGGACCACAAAGCTGGCCACACATCATAAATTGCACACATCATAAATTGTTCACATCATAAATTGTTCACATAATAAATTGTTTACATTATAAATTGTTTACATGATCGCTGCTTCCATTCATCAGAAATGGAATATGGGAAGAATATTGATTACTAAGCAATATTCTTCCAATCTCTGGCTCTGGAGGTTTCAAAGATAATAATTGTGAATTTAGTTTATAAGAGGCAGCTTAAGAATAAAGTATTGTTTTTAAAAACTCAATTATCACGCAAGATAATTTAAGTTGTAAACCAGAGAGTGTAAACCGAGTGTAAACCTTAGAAATTTGGGTGTTTCGTATGAATCGGAAGGTAAATAGTTGTGTTTCAGGTTCGCGCAATCAAATTTTTTTTTTATAATCTTTATACTCTTGTTATGCATTTCCAAAAAGAAAATATTTGCGAAATTCTGCGAAAGCCTATATAAGCGAGTGTTTCAGGTTCTTAATTTTTACGAAATTACTGCTTGAAAAGTATCAGCATTGCGCTGTTGTTTTCGTTTCTGTTTTGTTCATATTTACATTTTTGTTATCGGTCTTGTTCGCTTAGTATGAATCGTTCGTTAGTACGAATATATCACTAGTTTAACTGTCGCAGCAATTTAAGTAATATCAGAGACTATAAATACTTATAGGCATTGCATGTGAAAGCTCCGGTACGGAATGAAAAATTTGCACGTACAAGACAAGAGACCCGACGAGTAAATAACCTTGCGAGTAATCGCTTGCATGTATAAGTTGCTTAAAGTTTTGTTTATGTTGCTAGAATTTATAAAAGAACAGCAATGATGCAGAAAACCACTGCTTATACATATATTTTTTAGATTTCTGAGTAGAGCAGCCTGACTTTGTTTACATTTTTTTTGGCTTGATTTGTTGTTGCTGCATTGCACTTTTTTTGTTACGCTAGGATTTTGTTCACGTTTTGGAAGCATTTCGTTGATCGTCAGATATAAATCATATTTTTGCGATTTTGTCTATCTAAAGCAAAGACGTTTTAGATAAATCGCTATATCTTTTTTATTTCTGATCGGATTCAAATGCTCCAAAGAACAAAATTTTAGAAAACTTATCAATCTTCTAAATGACATTAAAATTAAATTTAAAAAAAAAGAATTCAATTACTTATTACCTATTTTAAACAGATTTAAAAGTAAAACTCTAATCTGCTGCACAGAGTTAAATCCACTCATACCTTTAAATTGTATTTTTTAAAGAAAATGCCATCAATTTTGTTTTCTTGTTTTTATTTCTTTGTAATTTAAATTGATATTCGGCTAATTTGTTAAAAAAGTATATATTTATCTATTTGAAGCAAGGCGGTTTAGATAAATCGCTATATCTTTTTTGTTTCTAATCGGATTCAAATGCACCAAAGGACAACATTTTAGAAAATTGATCAATGTCTTAAATGACATCAAAACTAAATTTTAACAAAATTAAACCAATTATTTATTAACTATTCTTACCTTTATCCTTTCAAATTACATCAAAATAAAGTTTTGCAAAAATTAATCGATTTCTTTATTAACTATTTTTACCTTTATCCATTCAAATAATATCAAAATTAAATTTTAACAGAATGAATCCAATTATTTATTAACTACTAGCTGGAACCCGGCGCGTTGCTGCCACGCCCCCGTTGCCAAACTTCCATAAAATGTTATCAGTGAACCTGCATTGGGTTGATCTAAATTTGGGTTGAATGAGAGGTGCCACGCCTCTTTGTTTAACTCCCATAAAATTTGATTAGTGAAACTGCATGTGTAAATCGTGGTAGAATAATGAATTCTTAGGCTATAACTTCAAAGCTATTCGATATCGCAAATCGCATATTTGGGTTGTATGGGAGGTGCCACGCCCCCTGAATGGCGTGTGTAAATTGTGGTAGAATACCGAATTCCGAGGCTGTGCGAGCTGTAACTGAAAAGCTATTCGATATCGCAAATTATGGGAGGTTGCCACACGATACGTCCATAAAATGTTATCAGTAAAACGACATGTGCAAATTGTGCTCGAATACCGAGGCTGTGGAGGTCTATAACTCCAAAGCTATTCGATATCGCAAATTCTGGTTGCAAGGGAGGAGCCACGCCCCTTGTACAACACCCATAAAATGTTATCAGTAAAACAGCACGTGTAAATTGTCGTCGAATACTGAATTCCGGGGCTGTGTGAATTTTAACGCAAAAGCTATTCAAAATATTAAATGTGGGTTTTAAGGGAGGTGCCACGCTCCCTTTCCCAACGCCCATAAAATTTTATCAGTAAAACGGCACGTGTAAATTGTGGTCGAAAACCCAATTCCATGGCTGTGCGAACTATAACTCAAAAGCTATTCGATATCTCAAATTTGGGTTGTATGAGAGTGCCACGCCCCCTTGTACAACGCCCATTTTTTCTTTCTGTAAAAAACGTTTGTAGACTATTACAAAAATTTTAAAAAAGTTAGCCAAATTGGCGCAGGCGTTCTGCGATTTTAGGTATATATAAAAAAGTGGGCGTAAAAGTGGGAGTGGTAAATTTTTCTTCAGTAAAAACTTAAAATGGATTACTACGAACATTTAAAAAATAAATTAGCCAAATCGGTGTAGCCGTTTTCCGATTTTAGATAAATAAAAAGTGGGCGTAAAAGTGGGCGTGGTCAATTTTTAAAAATACCATACAAAAATAAAAATAATTACAAAAGCCTGGGGGAAAACATTGCTAAATGAGGTGCACTTATTTTTAACAATATGAGGTGCATTCAGTTTAGAGATGAGCGATATTTTGATACCGGTGATTTAGTCACCGTGATTGAAAAATCACTGGTAACTGTGGTGATTAAATACGATTAAAAAACCGTGATCAGTGATTGAGCTTTTGTTAAGTTTTTGTCTTATGTCGTTTGCAGCGATTCGTGATATAACCAGTGATTTTTTGATTGTGCGAGAATTTTTTGTCTCTGTCTCTCTAGAACGCATATCATATGCACTTTGATATGAGTTTTAATGCTGTTTCGGTCAAAATACATTTTTTTTTTCTATTTTGTTTCAGTTTCTAGTGACCGGACGCTTATTAAAATTTGGATGGTAGAAGTCTATGCTATCACAGTAATCAAATGCATTATTGCAGTTCATGACATAATGAAAAGTTGCTTCAGCATTCGCCTTATTTGCTTCCTTATTTGCGAATAGCCGAAGCAACTCAATACCTGAACTGCAAATGAAACCCTCATTTTGTCGAATAATTTCGGATTAATGTGTTTCTCCGTAATTTTTGGTATTTTTTTTTTATTTTAACATTTCTTAAAGTAAAAGTACATTAAGGAACTTAAATAACTAAGCATTAGCGACTAAGGCCTTCCGCTAAATTTTTGGTATTATTCGAAGGGTCTTCGATGCATTTTTCAATATACAAGGGAATATTCAATAAAAGTTGTCACGAACCGAATTTAAAAAAACGTATCATAAAGTCCTGTATTGCACACTCAAATCTTGCAACGCCAGAGTGGTTTGATGAAAATGGGAGTTGCTTTGAGCATAGACAAATCATTATAAATTTTTTTATAACTGTTTTAATTCGAAAGAATTCGAAATGATTAAAAGAAAATCTAGCGTCCGAAGAGTTAAAAAAAACAATGCAAAAATGCAAAGGCTTCAAATGCATAAGCATTCCGTTTGTACGTCTGAAAGTCTGTCTGAAAGTCTGTCTGTCAATTCGTCGTTTTGGATTTTTTTAAATAATCCGACTGTCTCTTCGTCTGTTTGTCCATATCAATAACGGCGTTATTAGTGAATGTGATTTTTAAATCGCCGTTCTTTAATATGGTGACCGTGATCACGTTATTTTTCAACTAAACAAATGCATATTCATGTATGCATGTTATGAGAGGTGACCGAAACAACATTAAAACTCATATCAAAGTGCATATGATATGCGTACTTGAGAGACAGAGACAAAAAATTCTCGCACAATCAAAAAATCACTGGTTATATCACGAATCGCTGCAAACGACATAAGACAAAAAATTAACAAAAGCTCAATCACTGATCACGGTTTTTTAATCGTATTTAATCACCACAGTTACCAGTGATTTTTCAATCACGGTGACTAAATCACCGGTATCAAAATATCGCTCATCTCTACTCTAAACTGAATGCACCTCATATTGTTAAAAATAAGTGCATCTCATGTAGCAATGTTTTCCCCCAGGCTTTTGTAATTATTTTTATTTTTGTATGGTATTTCCTTAAAACTTATATACATTTGAAATATTGTAATTGAAATTTAAAAGCAAAGAAGAAATCTTAAAAAATTTCATTTATTTTGTAATTTTTAAATTTTCGAAGGAAAAGGAAAAAAATTTAAAAATTTCATTTATTTAGCAAATTTTAAATTTATCACAAAAACCTTCAAAACTTATTTTATAATAATTCATGTTTAAGTCAGCAATATAACAAAAAACTTAAAAGCATTGCAGTTGTTTTGGTTTTCATATATGTATTCCTTTTTCACTATTTAATACAAAAATTAGAGCTTACAATTTGTTAATAAGCCTACATCTTGCTTTAAAAAAAATAATATTTTTTTGATAATATAAATTGCCGAATCGCAATTTAATCAAATGTAAAAAAAATAAGTCTCCAATTGGAAGATGCTACAAAATAGGCAAAGCAACAAGAATAACACAAGGCAATTCGTGTAGCTGCCGATTGTCCTGCGTGGCAATAGAATACTACTTTTTATTTTTTTCTTAACAACAAATTAGACAAATCATAATTTAATTCTAAATAAATAAAACAAGAAAATAAAATGCATGGTCTTTTCTTAAAAAAAATCAATTAAAAGTTATTATTGGAGTTTTTGTTTTAAATCTATTTAAAATAGTTAATAAATAATTGGATTAATTCTGTTAAAATTTAATTTTGATATTATTTGAATGGATAAAGGTAAAAATAGTTAATAAAGAAATCGATTAATTTTTGCAAAACTTTATTTTGATGTAATTTGAAAGGATAAGGGTAAGAATAGTTAATAAATAATTGGTTTAATTTTGTTATAATTTAGTTTTGATGTCATTTAAGACATTGATCAATTTTCTAAAATGTTGTCCTTTGGTGCATTTGAATCCGATTAGAAACAAAAAAGATATAGCGATTTATCTAAACCGCCTTGCTTCAAATAGATAAATATATACTTTTTTTAACAAATTAGCCGAATATCAATTTAAATTACAAGGAAATAAAAACAAGAAAACAAAATTGATGACATTTTCTTTAAAAAATACAACTTAAAGGTATGAGTGGATTTAACTCTGTGCAGCAGATTAGAGTTTTACTTTTAAATCTGTTTAAAATAGGTAATAAGTAATTGAATTCTTTTTTTTAAAATTTAATTTTAATGTCATTTAGAAGATTGATAAGTTTTCTAAAATTTTGTTCTTTGGAGCATTTGAATCCGATCAGAAATAAAAAAGATATAGCGATTTATCTAAAACGTCTTTGCTTTAGATAGACAAAATCGCAAAAATATGATTTATATCTGACGATCAACGAAATGCTTCCAAAACGTGAACAAAATCCTAGCGTAACAAAAAAAGTGCAATGCAGCAACAACAAATCAAGCCAATAAAAATGTAAACAAAGTCAGGCTGCTCTACTCAGAAATCTAAAAAATATATGTATAAGCAGTGGTTTTCTGCATCATTGCTGTTCTTTTATAAATTCTAGCAACATAAACAAAACTTTAAGCAACTTATACATGTTGTGCTAGCAACACAAATCCATGCAAGCGATTACTCGCAAGGTTGTACGTGCAAATTTTTCATTCCGTACCGGAGCTTTCACATGCAATGTCTATAAGTATTTATAGTCTCTGACGGATTTAACCCAAAGAAATAAAAGATAAGGAAATAGTGTTCTACTCACACACACTATGCGTGTGTAAAAGGATTTTTCGTCAATTGAGGAAGCGATATAGAGCCATGAACCAATAAGAGAAGATCACGCAAAGAGCAGTGCGAGAAAAAAGTAATTTTTCGTGCAACGTCATCGGTCACAAGCATGCTATGAAACTGTCAATTTGCATATGTTTTGCATGCAAAACTTGTGAAAACTCGGATAAAAGTGAAAAATTATAAAACTAATAAGTTTAATTCGCAAAAAAGTGTTTGAATACTTTGTTTGTTTATATATCCATGCAGTAACTAAATGCTAAGAACGCTGTAAAAAGAAAAACTGCAAATAAATAGAATACAAAATTGGATGTTCACTTTGTTTTTATTATTGAACTGTTTTGTTCAATTTTCTTTTCCTCTGCATCGAATTGTTCACAATTTCTTTATTTAATAATCTTCTATTAAAAAACATTCGTGCGCGGAAAAACATTTTTTTTATTTTGTTGTCACAAATAACATGCTCTGCACTTGTAATGTGCGTCTGCAAATAATTTTTGCTTATTAGCAGACCGTCGCCATTTACGTAGTTGAACACTTTTTCCAACGCAGTCATATGCGCCATGAGCTCTTCCGTTGGCTTGGCGAACCGCCTTCGCTTAAATGATCTACCTAACTTAGTGATGCTGCCGCTTCTTCTTCCAGCCTTATGTTCGGAACGTCTTTATGCAATTTGTGGCAGATGTATCACGCGAGGTTTTCCAAACCGCTGTTCACTCCAAAAAAAAAATTAAAAATATTGAATTCATAAAATTGTTAAATTTTACTTACTTGCGAATCACTTGCGAATATAGCTGCCGTATTTTCGCTTGAAGTAACTGCTCTGAAGAGCGGTTAGAAATAGAAGCGTCCCTGTTTAGTTTTTCTATTTCCTCTACAGGAAAAACTTCTCCATGACCAACGACTCCTGAAGCAGAGCACTTACGATTTTTTTGTTTTCGCGCTTTAAAATCCGCTGACATCGTTCTGCATTTGCTGGTTGCACCTCCTTGGTCATAACTGTTGGGACAGCGCCCGGCTTTAAGCGCATAGCTTTGCCAAAACCTATCGTAACATTTTTTAAAAGAATATTTACGTGGAAATGTAGAAGTACTTACCCATTTGAAATTGGACCCTTCTTTCGAAGTCTTCAGGCAGAAAATGATCTCCACGGATTCTTGCCATTGCAGTGTCGACATTTAGCCGACAAAAAATCTCCCATTGCTTACAAGCAATATTTTCCTTGGGGAAACGGTAGAAACCAACGTATTTGTTTTTTTTTTCTGTTGCAATTAATGCATGTCGCTACAGCACACTTCGTTTTAATATAAAAACACATTACATTTATATGATAATTCTTTAAAATTTTAACAAATAACGTTCAACATCCAATCACTAATCGTAAACAAAAGATTTTGTGACCGATGACGTCAGACCTATCAGCTGTTTTTGTTTACAATATGGCGGCTCTTTTCTTTGCATGATCTTTATTTCTTGGTTCATGATATAGAGCGTCATTTTTTGACATAAGCCCTTGCGAGCTAGACAAATGGCGAAAAAAATTGTTTAACGCATAGAAGTAAAATATAAGGAAGCGGTGTAGTTGAAGTGAAATTAAGTATTTTACAAACACAGTGAAGTAGACACAAACACAAAATCATTTAAACAGGGCCGCATTCAATTATGTAGTAATTAAAGGAGTAAATTATTAATTTTTTTTAGATGTATGCTTACTATGCAATTTTTATATAGCACCGTTACATAATATGTTGCGTTACCAATATTTTTACAGAGAAAAGCATTGCTAAAATAAAGTAAAAGACATGAACTCAGAATAAGACTGAAACGACAAAAGTTACTTTAATGATTTTTTTTAAAAATTAATTTCAAAAAACTTTTTATAAACTATTTAATTGACATTAAAATAACACAAAAACTAAACAACTTAAATACATACCAAATTAAACTCTTTTAAAACAAATAGTTTTGTGTAGTTTTTTCCGAACTATCGGCTTTTAATTAGTTTTTTTTATATGAAAATACCTAGTTATAGCTTGTAACCTTAGGGCGCTAATCCACTTTAATTTCATGTCAAGTTTTCAAAGAAATTGTAAACAAATAAATAACTATTAAAGCTTATCCCAATATGAAAAAAAAAATTAAGGCCCTTGCCACCCTAAATATAGAATGCGCTCATGAAGCAGAACTTGTGTTTTCAGAAGAAGTAAAATATAAGGAAATGGTGTTGCTAACACATACACTGTACGTGAACTGTCGCACCATTCGTAAATTGTGCGAGCGAGACAGAGATGGTTTTTTGACATTTCTGAGAACCCTGGCATCTGATTAGAAGTCTCCTCAGCAAAATATTCGAAAATAATTTAATTAAAAGCATTTTTCACTGCTAAAAAAGCTACAATTTAAAAGAAAACAACCACAAAAATTCTTAATATGCTTGGTGACATGTACGCAGATCTATTCCAAAGAAAGCTGAGAAAAATAAAGGGCATGCCAAACGCAAGGATGTACCAACCAGCTACAAGATCTTTTGCGTTAAATTTAAACTTTTTGTCACCAAAATCATACGATTTTCTATCACGTCTCTTGACGCAAATCAAAAGGTAAATTTCCTATCACGTCTCTTGACGCAAATCAAAAGATAAATTTCCTATCACGTCTCTTGACGCAAATCAAAAGGTAAATTTGATTAAGCATTGTTTAGAAAATTTTTTAAAAACAGGAGCTGAGGTAGTTGGGGTAACATTTGATAGGGCTGCAGTAAACTTTACTGCAGCTAGGCTGTTAGGATCTGATGTGTCAGATATTAATACAGAGAGCGTTTTTACGTTAGATTCCTTGACAAGTAGATTTTGTATTTTACCTGACCCTTGCCACATGATCAAACTCATTAGAAATTTTTTTGCTGAAATATGAGAGTTTAAAGATTCAGAAAATAATGTCATGAAATGGCAATATCTTCAAAAGCTAGTAGATTTGCAGGAAAAAGATCAGTTGCATTTAGGGAATAAGCTAAAAAGAGCTCATATATATTTCTTTGATCAAAAAATGAAGGTAAGGCTTGCTGTTCAAGCTCTTTGTAAATCTGTAGCAGATGCGTTAGATTTCTGTAGAGAAGTACTGCTATTTCCAGATTTTCAATGTAGTGAGGCTACAGTAAAGTTCATTAGGTATATGAATAATGCTTTTGATATTTTAAATAGTAGGAATATGTATTAATTTGGGTTTGAAAAAGCCCTTTGCAATGAAAATATAGGTTCTTTAATTTCACTTGAAGAAGATTTTGTGGCATATATAAGTCAGCTTCGTATTCTTAATGATCAGTTAGTAGTGAGCAGCCGTAGAAAGACAGGGTTTATAGGTATAATAGCATGTATTAGGAACATAAAAGTTATTTATGAAAGGTTTATAGCAAGTGAAGTTTTGTCATTTATACCATTTTATAAGCTTAATCAGGACCATTTAGAACTCTTTTTTAGCTCAATTCGTTCTCACTTAGGACATAATGATAATCCTTCTGTTAAGCAGTTTAAAGCTGCTTATAAGAAATTGATTATCAGATGTAAAATTAGAGAAGGTGGAATAGGTAACTGTATACCACTGGAAAATATAGAGATATTAAATTTAAGTAGTTCTAACCCGGTCAAATCAGATAATCTCGAGTCAATGACATCAAGGCAGGGAGTTGTTTTAAGGATAGTAGACAATGACGATAGCGATAGTTGTTTTCTTAACGATCATAATTACTTTGCAGATGCCAGTATTTTAACTGAGTATACAGGACATGTAGTTAGATATATAGCAGGGTTTGTTGTATTTAAATTGCAATCAATTCTAGAATGTAGTGAATGAAAAATAGACTTTGAGGGGGAAAGTAGTCAGCAATCGCTAATTAGCTTTAAGTCAAAGGGGAATTTGAAAAATCCTTCTAAATCGGTTGAAGACATTTGTATTATTGCTGAAAAAGAGCTACGCATACAAACAAAATTGTTAGATAAAGGCAAATCTATTTTGCATAAAACTTATTATAATAGAATTTTGTTAAACACACAACACTCCCTGATAGGTAAAAGTATATTTGATGGTCATATTAAGTCTTCCGGCCATTATAATATTGTAGTTAAATATATAATTGAATTTTTTTTAAAAACAAGGTATTTTTTATATAACTAAAAAAACTAATGAAAAACCAACAACTAGGCAAAAATTACATAAAACTATTCATTTCAAAGGAGTTTAAAAATAATTTATTTCATTTGTGTTCATTTATTATTTTTATTCATTTATTTATATAATTATTATAATTTATAAATTTTTTAATTTTTATACTTTAAAAAATTTAATGCATGCATTTTTTTTTTATAAATGAAAATAAATCAAGTAGATAACTTTTATCATATTTATTTTATTACTAATTGACACCTTTTTATAACTTTACTAATATTATTTTTTGCTTTCGTGTGAAATAGGCCTACTGGGGAACCGAACACCCAAAAAAAAAATCGGTAACACACCAATTTGTATACCTCAAGGGTGGTGTGGAAATACAATTTAATATTTTAATGTATAAGAAAAAACATTAACAGTTTGGGCCTTTTTTCACGATGCAACCGAATACGGCCCCGTGTAAATGTTTCTGTATTTGTGTAAACCAACACCAATCTAAAAAATACCACACTTTTGTGCTATTACACCACATCCTTATATTTTACTTCTTTGGTTTTGACAGATGCTCTTCCTCAAAAATGATTTTTTTTTTGCTCGGGAAGGGCGTATGTCAAAAAACGACGCTCTCTCTCGCTTCCTCAGCGAAGAAAATTCCTTCTACACACGTATAGTGTGTGTGAGTATAACACCACTTTCTTATCTTTTATTTCTATGGTTTAACCAAAGAAGTAAAATGTAAGGAAGTGGTGTAATAGCAGAAAAGTGTGGGCCGTATTCGGTTGTATCGTAAAAGAAGGCCCAAACTGCTAAAGTTTGTTCTTATGCATTAAAATTTTAGGAACGTGTCAAGAATAGCAATTCTAATTATTAAAAAAATTTCAGATCGCTCGCAATTGGCTTAGAAGTTATAGGCATCGAACGTTGGAAAAAGTGGACTAAAAATCTAGCTGATTTTTTAAGTTTTCCAACAAAACTAAACTTTATGGGTATCAAAAGAGAGAAAATACAAGTATCTGCTCAAGATATCAATTAGAAAAATACATGCATTTAAGGTACAATTTTTTTTAATTAAAATGGCGAGATTTTTCCAAATTTTATAAAAATTACTAAATGTATTAATAGGAGGCCTTCGGCCGCTGCTTAGGGATTACAAACCTCAGTAAGTACATCACAGGCTTCTTTGTCTACAGCAGTTCTGAATGTAGTTAGCTTTTTAATAATTCTGTTTTTAATAAATATATTGCTTTCGTAAAAGAGAAACCACTAGTTTTTCAGATAAATTCAAATTATAAAAAAATTATATCTTAAAAAGTGCGCGCATTACCTTTGTTTTAATACTTATAAAGCTTAGTTTTGTTGAAAAACTAGAAAAACAGCAACATTTTTAGTTAATTTTTCTAAATTTTATAACCCAATAAATTCTTAACTTCAACTTTAATTACAAAATTAATTAGGTTAATTTTTTAAAATCCTTATTTTTTGGGTGTTTCTGCCTAGTTGTTGAGTAGAAATCAGAAAAATTTAACAAACTGGTACTAAATCTGATTCACTGTGCTGAAACCAAGAGCGCCCCAAAAATGTTTTCAACTGTGAAAAATGACTGTGCCCCTGAAGAAGTGTTTGTGTTTTGACAGATGTGGTTTGATCAAACTGGCGCAAAATGAACGGGTCTAATTTGCATTTTTAAACCATTTTTAATTAGAAATAATACATTTCTAATACAAATAAGATAAAAAATATCGTTAGAAACTAAATAAAGCACTTTTGTAAGAGGAAATGAAACCGTGTGGACATATTTACCTGTGGAACGAAAGCGGATTGTTTTTAAGTTTTCGGGAACTTTTACAACTCTTAACTGCTCAACTCATGTTGCATTTATTTTTGTGATTTTTTTTTTCTTTGATTTTGTTGCTTTTTAAGCAGTGAAAAATACTTAAAATTAAACTATTTTCAACTATTTTGCTGAGGAGTCTTCCAATCAATTGCCAGGGTTCTCAGAAATGTCAAAAAACACTCTCTTTCTTGCTCGCACAATTTACGAATGGTGCGACAGCTCACGTACAGTGTATGTGTTAACAACACCATTTCCTTATATTTTACTTCTTTGGGTTTAACCATAGAAATAGAAGATAAGGAAGCGGTGTTATACTCACACACACTATACGTGTGTAGAAGGAATTTTCGTCGCTGAGGAAGCGAGATAGAGCGTCGTTTTTTGACATAAGCCCTTCCCGAGCAAAAAAAAAATCCATTTTTGAGGAAGAACATCTGTCAAAACACAAGTTCTGCTTCATGAGCGCATTCATTATTTAGAGTGGCAAGGGCCTTAATTTTTTTTTTATGTTGGGATAAGCTTTAATAGTTATTTATTTGTTTACAATTTCTTTGAAAACTTGACATGAAGTTAAAGTGGATTAGCGCCCTAAGGTAACAAGCTATAACTAGGTATTTTTATATAAAAAAAAAACTAATTAAAAGCCGACAGTTCGGAAAAAACTACACAAAACTATTTATTTTAAAAGAGTTTAATTTGGTATGTATTTTAGTTGTTTAGTTTTGTGTTATTTTAATATCAATTAAATAGTTTATAAAAAATAGTTTTTTGAAATAAATTATTAAAAAATCATTTAAGTAACTTTTGTCGTTTCAGTCTTATTCTGACTTCATGTCTTTTACTTTATTTTAGAAATGCTTTTCTCTGCAAAAAAATTGGTAACGCAACATATTACATAACGGTGCTATATAAAAATTGCATAGTAAGCATACATCTAAAAAATAAAAAATAGTTTACGCCTTTATTGACTACATAATTGAATGCGGCCCTGTTTGAATGTTTTTGTGTTTGTGTCAACTTCATTGTGTTTGTAAAATACTTCATTTCACTTCAACTACACCGCTTCCTTATATTTTACTTCTATGACCCTGTTCTCACTCGCCTTAAAAAAGGCAGAGTAATGGCGTTATTTTGACACTATGCATCTGTCAGGTGTTCTTACTACCGACTTTTTTAATCCCGCCTTATTTTGCATTCCGAGAACAGTCCATAAATGTGGTGTTAAATTTGGGAGAATTCATTACTTTGTAAGTCTTAAATTAAACAGCAACGCAAACAGAAAACCCAACCAATGCAAAACAAAATTTATTTGCGCTAAAACATAAGAGAACCACGAGGAAAATGAGGCACAATGAAACTTCAAAGTAACAGACGTCAAAATGAATCGCAAAATTTTTAAAATTTTTGAAAATGCTGCCTCACGTAACTTGTCACCTTCCCACTTCCCACCTTACCTGTAGACGTCAAAATTAATCCGATGTTCCGCCTAACGTAAGGCGCGTGAGAACAGGCTCTATGGGTTTAACGCCATTTGAGAGCTAGAGCTTCTGTCAAAATACAAGATCTGCTTCATGAGCGCATTCATTCTTTAGGGTGGCAAATAAGAGGGCCTTAATTTTTTTTTTTTTTTGTATGAGGATAAGCTTTATTATTTACATATTATTTAAGATTTCTTTGGGTACTTGACATGAAATTAAAATAGATTAGCGCCCTAAGGTTGGAAGCTATAATTAGATACTTTTATATAAAAAAACTAATGAAAAGCCGACAATTCGAAAAAAACTACACAAAACTATTTCTTTTAAAGGAATTTAATTTATTTAATTTGGTATGGATTTTAGTTGTTTAAAAAAAAAAAAGTTTTTTTAAATAAATGAATTATTAAAAAATCATTAAAAGTAGATTTTTTACTTTACTAATGTTTTTCTCTGTAAAAAAGTCGGTAACGGACCATATTGTATAATGGTGCTATATAAAAAATACTTAGTAAACATACATCTAAAAAATTAAAAATAGTTTACGCCTTTCTTTACTACTCAACCGAGTGTGGCCCTGCTTGAATGTTTTTGTGTTTGTGTCAACTTCATTGGCCGCATTCAGCGCAGACAGCTGTTGTGATTTGTAATAGTAGCGCTACCTTAGTTCACGATGTTTTTCTCTGAATGTGTTGCTACTGTACACGTCAGAAGTTAGATTCAATTTAATTTTTATGTAAATTTAATTCAATTGCAAAAGTTTCTCACTTAAATTTGCTGCGTTCTTTCTGCGTTTATTAATTTAACAGCGTTAGTAACAGCATCTGACAGTTAAGCAAACAGTTGTGTTCATGTAGCATATAATTTGTTCGCTCGATTAAAATGCGTTCGCTACTTTATCAGTTTTAGTTAGCGCTACCAAATTTGTACCATTCAGCGAATTTTTACACAACTGTTGCCAACTGTTGTCTGCGCTGAATGCGGCCATTGTGTTTGTAAAATACTTAAATTTACTTCAACTACACCACTTCCTTACATTTTACTTCTATGATTTAACCCAAAATGAAACGATTTGCTCAACTCATCTAAATCAGCTGATCACTTGGCAATCGAGTGTTATTTATTTATGTAATTTGTGCATTTTTTAATTTTTAATAAAAATTTATGAAAGATGAGTGATGTAATGGTGAAACTGAAACAAATTGATTAAAATAAAAACGCACTCCGCACAGCTGTTGTTGACGAGTTGCTAAGCACAGATAACCAGATAGGAAACTTCGATGGGCGACTTGTAGAAAGGGATGGCACGATGTACGATTTTACGTCAAATTGCCCCAATACTATCGCAAAATGTTTGACTGTGGTCGTAATTGTAACCGGAAAACTTCCCTGGTTTTTGGTAATCGAAGAGAATCTCACCTATAATAGGTTACAACCGCATACTTTAAAAAGTTACATTATTGGAACAAAATGGGTAATAAAAGGTATGACAAAAAAGAAATCAGAAGTGCACAGGAAAACTTCCCTGGTTTTTAGTGGTGAATAAGCCATGTTGAAAATCTTCGACTTCAGTGTTGCCGTTTGGCTGCAAATCAATTTGGATACTTTTCTCTTTTAAAAATGGATGGATACTTTTATTTAAGCTTCTGTAAGGATATTTTTTTAATATGAATATATGTTTTTGTATGCAAATATATAAAAAAGTTGGTAGTTCCTTAAATTGGACAAAAACGTTAAGACAAATTATGACATTGAGACTTTTTTTTGGTAAAAATATCCATACTTACTGTTTTAACACTTATTTATCTCAAAACTACCTTTTTTCGGCTATGTGTTGTAGAAAAACAAAAGCTATTCAACCTAAACATCTGAAATATGTAATTCACAGCATCAGTGGCTATCGCTAGCAAAGTTTTGTTTAAAAAAATCGTATATGTTACACTTAAAACCGGTTAAAACCCTGTTTTTAAATCTTAAATTTCAAAAGCATGTCCTTCTGTTATTATTTAATAATAATGGTATTCAGTAAAATTTGTTAAGTTCTGCTAAATTGTTGAAGTTAGCAGCTGTGGATATGAATGAACCTGCTAAGACATTTTACAATAAAGTGCTAAACTGATATGTCAAAATCAAAAGACAGACTTCTACAACTAAAAATATGTTGTTTTAATAACTCGTGTAACCAGTACTCTGTAACATAAAATGTATTTAAATTTTAATATTACAGTTCGTTAACCCTTTTTAAACATTTGTCACTCAGAATCTTTGAAATGTTTTGCATCTCTACCAACCCCATAGCAAAGTTTTTATTTTTTTATTAATAAGGAGCAGTTTTTAGAATTTAAAGCTACAAATCTAAGCTACAAAGCTACAAAAACGATTTATCACTTCACTCAATAAGGTTGACATTTCCAACTTAAGAAATGGTATCGGCTAAGCAAAAGCACGGAGCTGAGCTTGTTAACTTGCTGAATCTTTTCCCATACAAAATTTTGACAGAACTTAACAAATTTGTTAAGTTTAGCAAATTGCAGGGCTTAAATGATATAGTGAATACCATTAATAATCTTTGTTTTTATTTTGAATACAAATAGCAGAGTGAAAATCTAGAACACCGTCCAAGATCTTTCTTTGAAAATTTAACAAAATAAAAAAAATGGTTTTTATGTGGAGTGTTGCAATATACCATAGTATAATTTTTATAAAGTAGGAGCGGCAGTTTTTGCTGCGATAACTGTATGTCATACAAAATAAAATCAAAACGAAAGCGTGCTATGGTTGCTATGGAGATATCAAAAATGTTTTGTGTCACATAAATAAAATAAATCAATAAATTTCATTTGTAAATAATGTATGCAAATTAATAATTTCCATAATTAATCTTTGTCTTTGTTGATAGAAACTGAAACTCCACGATACGATGTCAGCGGAGGAGGTGTTGCTTTAAAAAAGTATTGAAAAAACAGTTATTGAACGCTCGTTTTCTTTTGTTTGCAGCTCGTAAGAAAATGGTTATTGTCAAGGCTACCTGATAAAATTTTTGATGCAAAATAGTTGGTACATAAAAAGAGTTATTTCTTTGAAAGTAATTAATGGAAATTTATTGTTAATAGCTTATTGAATAGGTAATGGACTACCTTTCTTTTAATGCCCATTTTGCTTAGTTTTGTTTATATATAGCAAGTTTTTTTAGGCCATTTTTCAACTTTGGATCCATATAACTTCTAAACCAGATGAGAGCGACCATTAATTTTTTCAGATTTGTAATTAGAAGGCCTTAATACATATGTTCCACGAATAAAAAGTGAAAAAAATGTATTTTAGCTAAAGGTTAAATATGCCGTTTTTTCTAGTGCAATTGGTATTAAAGCGTCAAAAATTGGGTTTCATTGTTTGAAAAATTTTTGTTTTTATTTTTGTGTTAAAAAAAATGAATATATTATTTCTTTTTCGAATTTGATACGTGGATGCTCTTTTTTCTAAAGTGGATACATTTGGGACCTTTTCTAGGGTACTTTTTTAACTTCGTAGCGGCAACACTGTTCGACTTCACTGTTTATAAAATTCACCACTTCAAATGTTTTGTGTCAAACAAAGAAAATAAATAATTTCATGTAAGTTGTAAATAATGTATGCGAAGAATTGTATTATTAATTATTTAATTCATTTGTCTCTCAACAGAATTATGCCAGAATTGAAGGAGACCGTTTTGTCTGCATATCCTACTCGCATGAGCTTTCCAAATACGGCATTAAGGTTGGTCTTGCCAACTACGCTGCCGCCTACTGCACTGGCTTGAATGTTGAACCTGTCGATGATGGACCAGGTGCATTCCGTTGTTACTTGGATGTCGGTTTAGAACGTACCACTACTGGTGCCGTGTATTCGGTGCCATGAAAGGTGCTGTCGATGGTGGTTTCAATATTCCACACTCCGTCAAGCGTTTCCCTGGCTACTCTGCAGAGACCAAAAGCTTCAATGCCGATGTTCATCGTTCACATATCTTTGGTCAACATGTTGCCGATTATATGCGCACTTTTGAGGAAGAAGCCTTCAAACGCCAATTCAGCCGTTACATCAAGTTGGGAATCCGCGCTGATGATATTGAAGAAATATACAAAAAGGCTCATCAACAAATTCGTGCCGATCCTACTTAAAAGGCAGCAGGAGTAGAAGGACAGGAGTTTCCAAGAAACGGTGAAATGCTAAGGGCCAATTTGTCAGTACGAGTTAACTCACCAAAATTGGACGTTTGAACTCCGTTTAGGCAAAAAAGAAACATTATACCTATGATATTTTAAGTCAATTTAACATCAACGAATGCTAAAATATCTAGATAAACCGAGTTTAAACGTCCACTTTTGGTGAGTTAAGCTAGGTTTAATTTGACTAGAGTTTAAACTCGCACTGAAAAATTAGCCCTAAGAAACTTACCAACCCTGAAAGGAAGTCTAAGCAGAGCACTAGGCCACCTACATCACCAAGCTTAAGACCGAAGCTGAGGCTTAATTCGTGGGAGTGGTCTTTAATGTTTATCTATATTATTATATAAAATTAAAGTGAAAATTAAAAGTTACGACTTTATAGCAAAGCTACTGGTCCGATTTTTATTAAAATATAGTTGTGCTACAGATTTATTGAGAGTTCTTTTTCTTTCGAAATTTTAATAATAAGAATATTTAATCAAGGTATTAAGTTTTTTAAGAAATCGTCTCAGCTGCCACGCATTGCTTATTCGTATTTGCCCAAAATTCGTTTTTGCCTTATTCGCTCCAAAAAATGAAACAAAAGAAAACAATAAAATTTTTTATTTCTGTGATATGTATTGTCTTAAGCCAATAAAGGCGATGATGCCATATCGCATCACTAAGCCGGATCTCGGAAAACTAATCGTATCACAAAAAATTAGGTAAAAATTAGCACATATATATAAAAATTTGAGGCGTTAAGAAGATTGATAAAAAAACGTCCTTGGCGAAGCCGCGGACAACAGTAGTCTGCTAGTACTATTATAAATAATAAACAATCTCTTAGAACATGCTCATCTTAGCTTTCTATCTTAATAGTCAAATTGGCTGTTGCCATATACACGTAGCCCATAAAGTCTGCGTTGACCAATGCTGCAAAATTGGAATTTTTCAAACATTTTGCATGTGCTGCAAAAGCAGTTGGCGCATAATGATTCATTTCCTAACAGACTCTTTATCTTATTTGGGCAATAAAAAAAATAACTAAGTTTTAAACTGCCGTATAGGTACAGCTGCGAACGAAATAGCAGTACACTTATATTCAGACATGTTTGGATAAATAATACTAGTCTACAAACTCCGTATCAGGTATCTTTTGTTTTAGCGCCAGTCGTCCAAATTTAAAATCAGCCCTATCATGAATAATTTTTCACGCGGAATCGGAAAAGGGAGTTTTAATTTTTAAGACAAAGCTCAAGAACATTTTGGAAATTTTTAATGAAAATTTGTTCATCAACGGCTTATCACCAAATTTGCATTAACAATATCTAAAAAGTTCTTGAGCATTCTCTTAAAAATTAAAACTCCCTTTTCCGATTCCGCGTGAAAAATTATTCATGATAGGGCTGAATGTGTTTTTCATGTAAAAATACACTTAATCAACAGTTGTTTTCTAAATTCTAACTTTGGACGATTACAGCTCTGCTAAAACAAAAGATACAAAAATTGTTAATTTTTCGTTGGATAAACTGAAAATTTTAGCTCCGCTACAGCACATGACACGATAGTTGTTAATATATTGATTGAAAAACTTATATTTTTTAAAATACAAAATAATATTTTTTATTTTATGCTGAGTAGTTCAGATTCTAGATCAATAATACTAAATACTAAGATTAAAAATATTTCTTCTATATACATAAACACATATCGCACACCCACTTCAAAAGTGAAAGTATTTAATTATTTTCTTTTTGTATCATTTTACATAAAATATAAAAGAATCATGTCTAAGTTATTTTAACGAGGATTTTTGTGTATATCAGTGCATTGCTGGAGTTTGTGTACAAGACATCAAAAAATATGATATGTTGTGAGAGTTACTTGCTCTCACCAACAAAAAAACAATTCGACGAAAGTTACTTTTACAATGAATGAATGAACCGAAAAGCCCTTAAAAAATTAATAAGTGACAAACATATTGCACACCCACTTCAGAAGTGCACAGTTCAAAATGTCGAAATTTCGACCTTTTCGTGTAAAACTGTTTGTAGTGATCATCTACATTGGCTGTCTTAATTTTGTAATATTCTTAGTCTTTAATTAAAAAAAAATCGTTTTGTCTTTTTGTTTTGTATGGAGTCACTTGAAGAAAAAAATTGTTTTTTGCTCCTCCTGAATATGTATAAATTTTGAGTTGTGCACTTTTGAAGTGGGTGTGCGATATGTTTGTCACTTAGTAATTTTTTAAGGGCTTTTCGGTTCATTCATTCATTGTAAAAGTAATTTTCATCGAATTGTTTTTTTGTTGGTGAGAGCAAGTAACTCTCACAACATATCTTATTTTTTGATGTCTTGTACACAAATTCCAGCAATGCACTGATATACACAAAAATCCTCGTTAAAATAACTTAGACATGATTCTTTTGTGTTTTATGTAAAATTATACAAAAATAAGATGGTTAGATAATCACCATTATTATGAATAATTTTCTAATAAAAGCTCAAAAACATTTTGAAAATTTTTAATGCTGATTTGTTGATAAACCGTTCTTTGCCACAAATATCTTCATATTTTCGCCTAAGCATCTCCTTAATTGGCAAGCTATATAGCTCATCAGTTTCGTCTGTGTTCATAGATTCGGGCAGCTGTAAAGTACATAGCACACAATTATATTTAAACTAACAAAAATGTTTCATAAAAATACCTCTTGTTTGATCATCAGCGTAGGTGCATTTGGACACAACTGTCGTTTCTTATTCGTCGCCTCTATGCGCGCAGCCTCTTCTCGTTTTTCCTTGTCCGCAATGGGCAGCAACATAGCCAAGTAGCGTTCATACGGACTGATGAATTGAATTTGCTCTATCTTTTTAAAATTTCCCTTGACGACTTCGGCTGTTGCAAGAATTGGCTAAGAAATATATCAATGCTGCTCTCGAGCACGCAGCACAGTCTGATGCAACGAATGCAAATTCTGACGCACCAATGGAGGTATCGGACTGCATCATGACTAAATACCTTGCATTTCACTTGGAAAACTCTCAGATCTGCGTCATATGATTGGCACGTAGCCGTAACTTTTATTTTCCAGACGTGCAACATTATCGCGAAACCCAAAAATCTGGCGCAGCGCTAACATTTGACGATTATCAAATACACGCTTTGACTTACGAAACAGATCCAAATGGGTATCCGGCCCAATAGTAGGTTTAACATAGATCTTCTTACAGATCTCAGTGCTACGTTGATAGATGGTCGCCAAAACATTTGTTTGATTGTGCGATGCATCTAGGATATAATTTGTTAGGCGCTCATAGATATTCATCAGAAAGTGTAGATCCACTGCAGTCTTCCTCCTTTTTACCAGCATCACAAAGGATCTGCGCTGGGAAAGTTGCCAAAGCCAACAACAGCACACACATAAATTTTCTGTTTGCCATTTCTTTATTAATGATTAATTATTAGATTTTCTGTTATTTTCCACACAAGTTTCTTTAATAATGAAACGATTTAACTGATAAACACAAAAATTTACAATTTAGGAAACTTCGATTTTTAGCATCCGTCATTAAACAACATTGACAGCTATGAGGTGAAAAAAGGTGAACTCACGTACACAATACGTGAGTTTCACAAATTGCAAAACCAATCTCAGATCAGCTGATTTTTGACTGCAAAATCGAAGTTTCCTATCTGGTTATCTGTGTGCTAAGCTAGCAGTTCTGTTATTCCATGAGAACCGAACTGTCAAACTGTTTCGTTTAATTTTGTTCAGTTACGTTTGCTCATTTTGGGTAACTACATTAAAATTTATTTAACCGAGCACTTACGTTTTTACTCGTTACGGAGCAAATCGTCTATTTTGGTTGGCCCTTAAGTTTGCGATTTATCGTGCGGAAAACGAGCTGCGGTTTTTTCTACATTTTACGTGTATTTTCCAACAACAAAGATCGTCGGCCGCAACGATTTTTGATTCTGTTCAGGCTCAAACTTCAATCTTTCTGCTCGATGTTTCACTGTAAGTGACGGTTTCCTTTGTAATTTTTTGAGTACAATTGTAGTTAGTTTTATTAAATCCTTTGCACGTTGTGGACATGTGTTTTCGCCCCAGCTGTTTCAGCAATTTTTCTGGCAGTGAGGTTAGAATTTGAAGCTACCCGCAAAATGGCGCACTCATCTCGGCATGTAACCACTCTTGGACATCAACTGCTTAAGGCTTTACCATAATTTTGTAGGTTTTTTAATAAATTTGTTCTCACTTTACAACTTTTGTTTAATTTTTTTACGATTTCACTGATTTAACTGATTTTAATTAAGATTTAAAGCAACTTGCACTGTTAAGCCATTTTCAACGTCCCATTTTAATTCAATTTTAAGTATTTTTACTTAATTTACGTGGCAACTTCACTTTAAAACCTAGACTTGTTTTTTTATCGGATTACTAACACTCACTGAACTCAATCCATCATAATGTGCTATCATTTTGTTGCAGCATTTTTTCATATTTTGTAAACTAACGGTATTTCTCTCAGAATTTTTAATCATTGTGTAATTAAAAAACCTATAGAGCACACCACGTGATTTATTACACGTAGAGAAATAGCTTATATATTCAAAGTAAATTAAATATTTGGAAAAATGTTCAAGTGCTAACTTTTTTTCGCGGACTGTACATGCATCTACGATCAATGGTTTTGTCGTAAAATTGACATTTTAACAAAAATAAAAAATAAAAAAAGTTTTTATAAAATAAGTATTTATTTAAAAAAGACGTGAAATAAAAAGAAAAAAATAAATGTAAGTGACATTTGTCATATATGTATATAGTAGGTATATTTTAGGGGCAGAAAAACGCCTCTTTTGGTTACTCATCATCATAATATGAGCGTACGTAAATTGGTAAGTTCTAAGGACTTGTATAAATTTAGAATTTTCCAAATTAAAAATTTTATATAAACTTTTTGTCTATTATTGATTTGTGGGCGGTAAAGGGGGCGTGGCAAATTTTTTTATCATACTATTACATTGTCACCGGACGTACACATGTATGTTAAATTTCAGCTTAATCGGATACCAACAAGTTTGCAAAATTGCGAAAAATGGTCTGCAAATTTTGACGGACATTCATACATACGAATGAAGCAAGTTATAATCAGCCCCGTAGTTTTGAAGATAAATTTTCTTTTATTCAACCAATTTCATTTGTATTTTCTTGATTTCTTTATATTCTTATATAACAGAGAAAGAAATTTTTTAAATGCATTATTTTCTTCCATTCATAAGAAAAAATATATTTGCAACTCCTTATCAAAGAATAATTATTTCATTAGCCGAATCAGAATACCGTCAGTATCAGAATTTCGTCTTTTAATTCGGCTAATGAAATATCTAAAAAATTATTATTTGCAGCTGCAACCAAAATGTAGCTAGAATAAACAACAACAATGTCCAGCTAGAAACAACATAAATTCGGCAAACACAAGAAGATCCGAAAAAATAACAAAAATAGAAGCTGTAAAATTTGTGGCAAATAGAAGTTTTGTTTTCATTAGGAGTATTCACGATTCACACCACTATCAATTTTGCAAAGCTGTCAAAATGTTCAATGTGCACTAGTACACAACTGCTCAAGTCGTCAAGTGCTCAAGTTTTAGGTTACAGTAGAAAAGCACTTGTGAAGATTTTTGACGTACGAATATTTTGTTGTTGTAAAGTGTACAAGTCCTCAACTGCACAGGCAAGTGCACTGAATCGTGAATACCCCTATTTATAAACTTACAATATTCCTTTCTTTTTCTTTTCTTTCTTTACTTGCCATATTTATTTTCATGTTTACTTCTTGATTGGTAATCTATTTTCATTTGCCCATATTACACGATGTCCGTTTGCTCGGCGTACAAATAATTTGTTGTTGCTTCCAATGCAAAACTGTCAAAAATTTTGGAGAATACAACAACATCCATACAACAACCATATTGCACGGCCATGTGTACGCCGAGCAAACGAACATCGTGTAATATGGGCAAATGCTGAGCGTCAATAACTCAGACCAACGAACACATAAACTAGTATAAAACATAGTCTGTAACGAAGTTTGGAGAATGGACGAAGAATTCTCTTGGTATATATCATGGTATAAGGATAGAGGTAGCTGCAGCGCTGATTGCGCTCTCTTTTCATACTGCCATGTCTGTCAAATTCAGCTGTGTGGCGAATAGAAAGAAACAAAAGAAAAGAAGTCAAAAGTTTTGCTTCGTTTTGACATTTCCGGCAGTATGCTCTCATCTGGTGTATCTACCTGTATTCTTCTACCATGGTATATATACTCGTTGCTTGGTATATATACTAGATGTTCACACGTTAAAACCGAATTCAACTTGCATTTTCTTTAATTTATTGACAGCAATCAGCTGTTTCACAACAGAAATTAACGGAATTGTAATAGATTTTTGCTTTCGAAGATTGATAACAAGGTACCAGAAAAGTTTGAAAGGCAGAATAGCAATTTTAACGGATCTTTTATGCTCGGCATATTTTATGATTCATAACAGAAAATTCCAAACAGAATAACAGATCTGGCAGAATAAGCCCAATTACTTCTGAAAAATAAATCATTTTCTATCCTTTTTTCTTTTTGCGAAATTTTAACATTCGCAACTTTACCGGAACAAAAACTGTTGAATTCGTAAAATTTTACTTAAATGTTTCAAAGAGCTCGTGAAGTTTTGACATTTTTGTAGGAAAACTAATACTTACCCAAACTACAATTTATGCTATGTAACTACACACAGTTAAGTTGGAGAGTTAACTTGTATGTTTGGTAAAATTATGCTTATCATATGCAGCAAAAAAATTTTAACTCATTTATAATAAGACTGTTTATTACAAATATCTTCAGAAAATAGGAATTCATTCATTAACAAAGTGTATTCCTCATTTTCAATTTGATAGTTAATTTATGATTTCATATTTTATACACATACAATAAAGTGTCATTTCTTATGTTATCTAAATTATTAACTACTTGCTAAAGAAAATTTATGCCATAATTTATTATTTATGGCAATATTATAATAAATAGGGATTGAACAAAAAAAATATATTTGTTTGTGGCTTCTTTATAAAAAAAGTTGAGTCTTTTATGTGAAAAATAAGGTAGGTCAACATTTAAGTCGGCATCAGTCGTATTTATACATTAAATATCATAAGTTGTTCACTAATTGTAGATAACAATTTTTACACAAATGTGTGTAAAATATATATATATATATATATATATGTACAGATTTTTTTTCATTTTAACATATACATACATAAAAAAACAAACATGTAGCATATAAAAATTAATTTATAAATTGGTTGTAATTAAGTTAATATACTGAATTGATTACTTCATTAAAGTCTTCATATATACTTTGAATAGTGTTTTAATTTTACATTTGTATGTATATAGATATATATATATATATATGTTTAGATTTTTCATTATATTTAAATATTTTTACTGTGGTAGCATATTCGTGAAGGCTATGTCCATCATTTGTAGTCATTGATATATATTGTAGATAATATTAATGCAGTTTTTATTGAACAAAGGACAGCAATATATGACTCCACAGATAAATCTCTTTTTTTAAAAATGTTTGTATAAAAATATATTTTACTTTATGTAGGAAATTGACATAATCGTCAGTAAAGTCAGATATGTCAATATTTTTTCTTGCGCTTTATTTGACATGAACGAGTGAGGAGGTATCGCAACAACCAAACATTGTTGTTGTTCATTTCAAAATTCATTTGGTCACATTCAATCACGGCATCCTTTTTGAGTTTTGCTTTAATTTCTTATTTCATTCAGTTCACGCTTTTAATTATACCTTAGAAAGCATTTACAAAACAACATTACACGTTATCGTTTAAAGTAATAGTATTTCATTTAATCAACTGCATTTTGGTCATCAACATAAAACAAACATAAATTAAAATTTTCTACATTAAAGTTTTTGTAATAAATGCATTTCATATTGCTATAACATGTGCAATGTCTGTCTTTCGCTAGTCTTTATAAATTTAAATATTTCTGAAATTTGTGTAACATATAAAGCAATTTTTTGTTTCTTCGATTGTGACATTTTCACATAAATATTTTTAAATTCATGAATACATACAAGCAATTAACATAAACTATATATATATTAAAACAAACATCTTGAATAAATGCATTTAAAACTGCCGCAGCAATGCGTACTTCTTTTATTTTCTAATATGACATTTAGATGAAAAGCATTAAACGCATTTGGTGGCAAATATTAAAAAAGATCAATTTTAACAGTATTTTAATAACTATTATATTCTATATAAAAAACGTCTACATCAGCGGCAATAAAGTTAGATTTGTCAGCATGTTTTTTCTTGCGCTTTATTTGACATGCACGAGTAAGGAGGTATCACAACAACCAACTATTGTTGTTAATTTAAAAATTCATTTGGTCACATTAAATCACGGCATTCTTTTAGATTTTTGCTTTAATTTCTTATATCATTCAGTTCACAGTTTAAGTAATATCTTAGAAAGCATTTACAAAATAACATTACACGTTATATTTAAAGAAATATTATTTCATTTAATGAACTAATATTTTTTCATTAACATAAAAAACATAAACTAAAATTATATAAATAAAAACTTTTGTTATAAATGAATTTCATATTGCTCAAAATGTGCAATTCTGTCTTTTGCTAGACTCTTTAGTTTAAAACGTTTCTGCAATTTGTTTAGCAATGTCATTTTTTCTTCTTTCTTCGACTGTGACATTTTCACATAAATATTTTTTTAAATTCATTAACACATACAAGAAATAACATTAAAGTATATATATATTAAAACAAACATCTAGAATGAGTGCATTTCAAATTGCCGCATTAATGCGTTTTTTGCATTTACTAACGTGACATTTAGATAAAAAGCGTTAAACGCATCGGGTAGCAACAAATAAAATTAAAATTTTTAGCAGCATTTAAATAACGATTACATTCTATATAAAAAAAACTTATACAACAGCGCTAAATAATTAAAATTCACTCAAACAGAGCTGTTTACATGTATACATATATACACAAATATTAACTTCATTTTAAACATTAGTTATTAATAGTACCTTTAAATTTGCTCTACTAATATATAAATGTTTTTTAGTTGTTCAAGTTGGGGTTTTTGAAAATACCAAAATACTTAATTCATTTAAAATGATCTTTCTATGAAAGGTATCATATCTGTAATCGTTAGTTTTGTTTTTTTTTTTTAATAAGTATTTTAGTCAAAACAAAAGAAACTTATTCTCTGAGTGCGCGTTTTTTACTTTTTTTCGGAGCAGCTGCCTCTGTCCAGCCAGGATCTGTAAAATAAGAAAAAGAATATAGTAAAGCACGTGCTTGAGTGAAAATATAAAAAACAAAATAAACTGTGTGCTAAGAGTTGGCACCAATATTCTGAATTTGTTATTACAATAATAATAGTGTAGAGACTGCATTGCGAAGAGCTCAAAAAGCATAGAATACGTCTCAGGATTATTTTATATTTTTCTATCCACAAATTTTTATTACATTTACCTGTTAAGACGCAGAAAACACTACAAAACGTAGTGAACGTTATGAACAACTCTAATCACCTTAGGCAAAATTAAACTTAGGCAAAAATAGTTATGTCTGACTCACCTTCCAATTCATTGATTGTACGATTGGGTTCTGGTCCATTGATAGCGTCCACTACTTCTGAAGCTTCAATAGCTGCCTCTAATGTAGTTGGCTTTTGCTCCTTCACTGCATTTCTTGTTATTTTGAGAATATCAAACAATGCACCAGGTACTTCAGCTGCAACAGCGACAGGTGTTGCAGCAGGATTAGTTTCAATCACTTTGAAGGAAATTTTTTCAGTTACAGTCTTACTGGTAGATTCATTCAGCTTTTGTTGTCCTACTGACGTTGCTTTTTTTGTCTTGTTTGCGGTTTCTTTAGATTGCTTATTTTTTGTGTTTTTAACACTTTTGTTGGAATCAACCACCTTCGCTGCTGCATCTACACCAACCGATGACTGATTAAGCGATTCAGTAGACTTTTTCTGTTTTTTAGTGGTGACGGTCTGCCAATCGCCATCATCAGCAGCGTTATTGTCCAGGGCATTTTTAGTACGTTTGGCAGGCTGAATTTCTTTTTTGTTGCTGACTTTCTTGGCCACCACGCTAGCAGCTCCGTGAACTTTTTTAATATCGTTATTTACAGATTTCGCCGTTGAGGCAGCTGCGACACTGTCAGTGTTTTTAGTGGCGGCAGTTGCAGCTGACCTTGCAGGTGGTGATTTTGCAGGTGGTGACTTTGAAGGTGCTATTTTGGCTGCTGCTTTTACAGTGGCTTCCTTCTTTCCAGACTTTTGATGCAATGTCTTAGCTGCCTCCTTTTTAAGTGGAACTGATTCCGGCTTCACACGCTTTACCTTCCGTTGCTTCTTGATTTTGCCACCGCTATCACTTGATCTTCTCCTTATCTTTGGTGGCTCCGACTCCTTAAAGCCGAATATAAATACGGCCACAGCACCAACAACCACAACTAATACAGACAGAATCAGTACCAAAGGGTTCAAATTCCCGCTTTCGCCAACGAAGTAGTCGCCGAGTTCAAAGATTTTATCCATCGTGTTAGCGAGATATGATTGTCACGTTTACAAAATGAAAGAAACACTACAAATTTTCGTTAAATTCGCGTAAGCAATGCTGGCTGCTCGAACTTCAAGACGTATGAAAATGGCACAACAGAAAAACTTAAAAGAAAATCAAGAGTTTTAAAAGTGCCACGTTTAAAAAAAAACATCGACTGGAGTACGATTGCAGTACAATCAAACCGTGGCAAGCGTGACAGCGACGACACAGACAAATAAACGAACTACGAACAAACGAGCAACGTAGCAATCTGTTCAGTGTTGCACATAACATATACTACGTTTCCTTGGCGAGTTGAGTCGGGATTACTAGGGATTAACTCCCCATGGAAACGCGAGTTGAGTTGAACGTCGTTAAATCCACAAAACTCCACGAAACTTGTTAGAATTAGCTGATTCTATATGTCAAAGCGAATAAGTTCATTTATCACAAGAAAAAATGGCGAGTGGAAGAGTTTTTTGGAGTGCTGCAGAAACTTTGCTGTTGATTGAAATATTTAAAGAAAAGAAAATTCTTGATATAATGGATGGAAAAAAATTTAGAAGAAGTGAAATATATTAAATTGTCGAAAGTGAGTTTAAGAAAAGGGCCATCGTAAATACAAATATTGTGCATATTGAGCACAAGTGAAAAAAACTAAAAAAAAATGAAGATTGCAATTCGACTCGATGTTGTACATGGAAATACTTTTGAGCTTGAAACGCTATTTTGTCAACTTGACGAAAACCCAACTCAGACTCAACTTGCCATGGAAACGTAGTAATATTTCCGTTCCTTTCAAATACTATTTTTCGTTTAATACCAAGTACCACATTTCTTCATGCTACTGCAATGTTATATTTAGGTGTTTCACAAGCACATCTTTGGCTATTGTTGTATTGTGCTATTTTTACACAACAGTTGCAAAAGTTTTGTTGGCTTCGACATAAAACTAAGATACGATTACAATAACTGGGGCGCCGCGATTTGAAAGTGTTTTTTTGTTCAGAACAAAAAACTTTTGGTCGAACAAAAAATCGATACCTAAACTAGTTATCGGGCTATCAATTTTAAAATCTTTTTTGTTACAAAGTCCGGCGCGATTACAATTTCCGAAGCCCCAAGATCTGAATATGCAATTTTGAAGAGCTCATTGAGAAAATAAGATTCACCGAAGGTTATATCGATATATCGATTAGTTATAGAGTAATTAATTAAAAAAAAAATTACTAAAAGAAGTCTTAATGTAAATTCGACTATATCTATGCTAATATTTGACCGATCGGGACAATTTGGGTATCATTAAAAAAAAAACAAATAATTGTGCAACTTGTAAAAGGCAGAGCCACTTTTTTTTCTAAAAATTATTAAAAACATCAATATGTACTTCAGAATACAACAAACAACCTTTGATAGAAGTCTATCTGGCTCCTATTACAGAAAAAGTAAATTTTGTAAAAGGCAGAACCATATTTATTTCATAACATATTAAAAACATTTTAAATATCGGTCGAATGACACCTTAATCATTCAGATCGGACAAATATTAGCAAAAATATAACCGAATTTAAATATTGGTTCCGTTGAGTAAACATTTTTTTTATGTTATTTTCTCAAAGAGTACTTCAAACCGCATTTTCAAATCGAGGGGCCACGGAAATCGTAATCACCCCCAAGGGCTGTTCAAAAAATCATAATGTTTGTTGAAATACCTCAATAAAAAAAAGCGAACCTTGATCTATTTTATGACGATTCGAAAATATTTTGGCTGCCATGATAACCACCAGTGAGCTAAACCACTTTGAAATAACATCCAAAAATTGTATTTTTCGTTAAAATTTCGGCTGTCGTGGTTGTTAAAAAAAAAACAATCGAAATAAAAGTACTGAAAAGTTTTTACACACTGCATCAAAAAGTTTTAAATTCTTGCGATTGGGTTAGAGATAATGACATTTTTGCTTTATTTTTTAAGTTGCTTTTAATAAATTTAAATAACTTCATTAATTCTAATGCGATCCTCCATATAAAGGCATCGTTGGAAAGATTTTGAGTGCTAGCACTGATTCCTGATTCCAAATTGTTTAAATTAATACATATAAAAGCTAAAATATTAATTATAAAATAAACACCGACTGAAAAAATATTGCAAGAAATTAAAAAATAAAATAGAAGTAATGAAAATCTTTGAATTTTGAAAGTTTTTGTTTGAAAATAAAATAAAGAATTATCAGAAATATGCATGAAAACCAGTATTATTTTTAATTTTTAATTTTAAAATTTTTTATGCAGATTAAAATAGATTTTTCCGGCCAATTATTTCTGACAGTTTTTTTTTTACAACTATTACACCAGCCAATATGTTTACGAAAAACATGCTTTTTGGGGGTTATTTCAAAATGGTTTAGTTCACTGGCGAAAATCGTGAAAGCCAAAATGTTGTAGGAGTCGTCATAAAATAGATCAAGGTTAATTTTTAGTCGGTGGCATTGATTACGAGTTTGATATTTTATCATCATTTTATTAAGTCAGTCTTAATTGTAGTTCGGTAATAAAAAGTAACATTGGCACATAGTGCCAAAAATAAAGGCCTTTCAAATGAATAACCGTCTCGTTTAAATAATTTATATTTACCATTATCTAATGGATCTAAAAGATTGACATGTCGTTTGAAATACAATTAAATTATCTAGTAAGAAAAATACAAATCAAATATACTTCAGCATTAAATTTAATTTAATGCGCAATTAAATTTTTTCTGCATTTAATTACGGAAAAAACTGTTATATTCTTAAAAAATTGCAGTATTAAGGTGGTAAATATATATTATATATTTTGAGGCTAAAGCTTCAAATTTCATTCGATATATTAGAGTGTATTCTTTAGACTTTAGTTTAAACTTTGCTCCACTTTAGTGTAGCCTTTATTTAATATATATGTTACTGATCTAAATATATTTAAAAGTTTAACACTGGCTGTCTGCCTGTGTGATGGCTCCAAAACTACTGGATCGATTGCCTGCGTTCAGCGAAAAGAACTGTTCCACAACTTTCGGGCTGAATGGTATGCTCTCACAGAACATGTTCCTTGAGATGTCACAATTTATATAGCGAAAATATTTTATGCTACTTCGCTACTTGAGCACTTTTTCGGCTAGAATGCGGCCATTGATCTGAAATTTTGACAGTCCATTTTTTTGTTATGTACGAGGTGGTTAAGGAAAAAATTTTGCTGCTCCCTATTTCCCATATATTGCTCCCAAATCAATAAAAATGCTATATTTCAGACGGTTTGGGTTGTATAACACTTAAATTTAGTAATTTAGTTTGTATGATTATTGTCAGCAACTGCACTAAAAATTGGCTTCCACGCCCTGTTTTGAAAATGCTTTATTTCAGACGGTTTGGGTTGTATTTGACAAAAATTTTGTAATTTAGTTCATATGGTTACTCTCGGCAAGTGCTCTAAAAATAGGCGTGCCAAAATTTAGTTACGTCCACTTTTCAGGGGATAAGTGTGGAGTGAAGCAAAGCGTGCAAGGTTGAAGCTAATTGAGCTGAGATTTTGGCAGTCGATTTGTTTGAAGTATGAAATGGTTTAAGGAAAAAAAATTTCGAACCCCCTTTTTACCGTCCACAAATCAACAAATATGCTATATTTTGCACGGATTTTTATTATAAGTGAGTTTATTATCAGATTAATAGTAATATTTATCATAACCAACCAAACACCAGCTACGCGGTCAAGTACTTTCATATTTATTTGTAAAAAGAAAATCCTTTGTAAATTTGTAAAACTTTTTGGTGAAAAACAAATAGTTTAAATAACAGTATACAGTCAAAATTTAGTTGCGAAAAAAAAACATATGGAGTGTAATGCCAAATTCGCACTGAGAGCTAAATGCGCATTTAGATCATTTACTTTTCCCTGTTACACCTACAACGATTTCGTAAATGCGCATTTAGCTCTCAGTGTGAACATAATATAACATAATACGAGCTAGAAGGATATTGATAAATAAAAGTGATGCAACAAGTTTTTGTAACCCCACGTCTCAACAGGCAATTTTTCATTGCTTACTATCTGTGAAATTTCATTCCAAGCAATGGCAATATTGCAAGGGTGGACTTTCATATGTTATGAAATCAACATATAATTTTATAATTTTTTATATAAATGAATTAATGTTAAAAATTTCTTCTGCACGCCATTTCATTTTTAAGATAAACAAACTTATAAAATTTAAGAAAAATGCAAAATGGCTTTGAAACAGGACAAAATACAGCTCATTGCCAAATCAAACAGATAAAAATATTATATCGAATTGTGAATTGCCTAATTGTGTTTTTGTAATTTTTCAAAATTTACTACAAATATCAAATTTATCAAAACACAGAAGACAAAGGCCAATACACAATACACGGGCAAATACACAATACAAGGGCAAATACAACACACCATGAATACCCCTATTGACTTGTGCACCGATGTTAAGAATCGCAATAGCGGGGTTCACATGATCCTACATGTTGTCACGCCTGGCGTGATGGGTGAATAACAGTAAATGTTGTTTAAAAATTTTGTGCTGACAACATGTCGTAGATTTGGCAGCAGCTGTACTACCAACATTTTTGTACTACTGGCTGAACTACTACCAGTAGCCAAAAACACTTTTTATGCTTTATTTTTTGCGTTTCTATTTTTGTACACTTAACTTCTTATGTTATCTTGTCTCCGCTATTAGTTTTTAAATGGCGATGCTTGGCGTGTTCGTCCAACACGTGTTCACATTGGTAGGATGGCTGCTCATCAAACCTTGAATTTGAAAAATTTTAAATTCAAGCCAACATGTTGTCAGTCGGCTGTATCGAGCGTTCGAACGGTCAAATACGAGACTTGTCCTACCAGGCGTGACAAAATGTAGGACCATGTGAACCCCCCTAATAGCTAAGCAATTATTTATCATTAGGGGTATTCACGATTCAGTGCACTTGCCTGTGCAGTTGAGGACTTGAGGACTTGAGCACTTTACAAAAACAAATTGTACGTACGTCAAATATCTGCACAAGTGCTTTTCTACTATTACCTTCAACTTGAGGACTTGAGGACTTGAGCAGTTGTGCACTTGTGTGCATTGAAAAATGTTGACAGCTTTGAAATGGTGATGGTGGTGTGTTCACGAAAACCTAAGGGGTCGTCCATAAACTACGTTACTGATTTTCCGGTTTTTTTTACCCCCCCCCCTCCCCCTGCGTTACTTTTCGTAGTGCTTTTCAAAACCCCTCCCCCCCATAAAGTAACGTGACGTATGAAATTAATTCATTCAAATGATTATATATTTTGACTAGCTCTGACAATTTTCACTAGTATTAGTGACTAGTATGACTAATTACATTAAAGGAAGAATTGGAAAAAAATCAATAATTAATATCATCTGTAAAAGCTATTCCATCTGCGATCCAAGATTCGATACTCTCAATCACTGGGATAGAAGAAGCTGGTAGCTTTGTTGAGGATTCTTCAAAATAGAATTTTTCATCGGATTCTATGTCGACCCATTCAGGTGAATCCTCATTTCTAACGCAAAGAAATTCACCTGGTCTTTGACAGAGTACCCTTAAAGGCTGCACCCGAGCTGCACCAAGTTCTGTGTTTTTGTGTAAATGCTTTCTGAAAATTGATTTATTTAAATAGTATTTTTTATTCCGATTTATTGTAAACGATATAATACAAACTTATGGCAATTCATAGAAGTTTTAAAAACGAAATACAAGCCGCAGGTAGGACACGACCTTGAACCGATTTCTTCTTTCTGAGAAGGACAGTACATCGTTCGTACATCATACGGTATCTCCTTTGATCAAGAACATTCAGGCCTTAACGTCAAAGCCTGTCGCAAAAGCAAAGACCCAAATTTTTCAGACGTGTGCTGAGATGGTGAAGGAATACCAAAAGGTTCCTGTGTCGAGGGAAAAGGTGGTGGAAGAAATCGTTGAAACAAATTTAGACGATCAAACATAAACATGTAAGGTTAAAAATTTTTGAAATGATTTTGTTATTAATTAGAAGTTTTTCGTCGATTTTTGTAATTTTTGGTAACGTTACAATATCTAAACACCTCCCCCCCTACAGATGTAGCAAAACTATATCTGAATATATATAAAGAATTTTATAAATTTATTTTAATAAGACCCTTCTGCTTGTTCAAGAAACTGGTTGGTCTGTTGGTTAAGTTATTATTTTCTCCATCACACATTTGTGCTTGTGTATGTTTGAAATTAGCCCAGTTCACATGTATTAAATTACCCAATCAAACTATTTGACAAACATATATATATATATAGACGCATGTGAACACTCATCAAATCTTGACGAACGATTAAAAATCGTTTGATATAAATAAAATTTTTTTGATTTTTCTGCTTGATTGACCAATGTGAACACTCGTTAAGTTCTGTAGAACGATTTTTTCAGTTCAAAAAAGTTTTCAACCTGAACACACCGCGGCAAAATGGAGGAAGCGGAAGAATATTTTTATATTGACTTGATAAAAATGTATTGGACATATCCAGATCTGAGGCATATAATCAATAATAATTTTAAAAAAAATTTTCTTCTCCTTTCAATAAGATGTCAATATACCTGTCAACACTTCAAATCGCTCAGCAAATTGTTTGACCACAAAAGTCTTCATACTCATCAAATAGAATTTTGTCTTTAACACCGAAGTAAGCACGTCGCGATGACGAAAACGAACTCAAAAAGTAATCTGAGCATTTTTAACATATTTTTAGACCTTGATTGACTTAGAAGTTTGACACTTTTTCACAAAAAAATAAGGAGCCCGGTAGAAAATGGGTTATTGAGTTTGCGATATTGAAAAATTAAATAGTAAGAAAACTTGACTTAAATAAAACAGTGATCTTTTGTCTTAAGTTTTTAATTTATTTTGTTTCTTTTTTTTTCCTACGTTATTAGCTACCATTTCAACAAATCTACTACTCTATTCACAAAGAAGCACCGGATTTGCCCAAAATGTTCGAGCGCGGGCCGATCAGAACGAACGACGAAATCTTCGCAACGAGTATATATCTACAACGAGTATATATCTATAAGAGATTTCACTCGTCGCTCGTTATTTTTTACTCGCCGATATTAGCCATCCATCGGCGCCTGTTACACGTTCAATATATATTGATCAATATACAGTATCGTGATATTTATTGAGCGTGTAGCATGCAATATTGACGGATCGTGATCCAGATCGCAAAATATTTAAATATTTTGAAATCTAGATCGCGGATCGCAAAACTGTCAATAAATATTGAACGTGTAGCATATTTTGTGTCATCAATACGCGATATGGCAGTAGGCGGTGAAATAAAAATAAGCGGTATTCACGGTATTCATTTGCCTGCGCATTTAAGTACTTGTGCAGTTAGGTTTTCGTGAGCACACTTAGCAAAAATTGTATGAATACTGACGCGATAAATATTGAACGTATAGCATTCAACCGCGATCCATCAATCCATGAATTTGGATCGCGATCCAAGTATCACAATAAATATTGAACGTGCAACAGGCGCCATCGACAGGATAGGGTATTTTGATGGGACATTTATTTTATACCCCTTCAAAAGTGCGACTTTGTTTACATTTTGTTTTCTATATTTTGATCATTTTGGCTGCGTGCACAAGGGAGCAAAAAGATCGGTATTTTTTAATGTGCTTGCCTGTTTCTTTTTATTTGAATATCTGAAGAAATATTGCAAATTTTATGAATGAAAATAAAATTTTACAGCTTCTTATTTGCATGTGCATTTATTTTGTTTCCAGCTGGATGGTTTAAGGGAAAAATATTTTACCACACCCTCTTTTACCGCCTACAAATCAACAAAAATGTCATATTTTGGATGGTTTTGGTTGTATGAGACTTAAATTTTGTAATATAGCTTATACGTTCGGCAACTATACTGAAAATGGTGAAAACAAAATTTTTTTTTCCGACTAGCATGAAAATTCATATATGGCAGTAAGGCGGTGGCAGGATAACGTCTGTCGGAGAATATCTTTATACAATAAATTCTTCTTTGATTTGGAAGAAATTTGGTTAATTCAAGTATTTTGTATTTTGTTAATTCAAGTTAATTTTATTTATTAAAAGCATTTTTGTTAAAAAAATGTTTTTCAAGTCCTGACTAATAATTATTTCATTAGCCGAATCATCAGAATTTCATCTTTTTATTGATCTAATGAAGTATCTAAAAATTATGGTTGAGTATCCAAAGTAGCAAGCAAAATATTGCTACAAGGAAAATGTCCAGCTAGAAACAAACTAAAGAAGATGAAAGAAAAAAACACACATACATATATATAATAACCTGTAAAATTTGTATCAAATATAACTTTTATTCTCATTAATTAAATCTACAATATTACTTTGTTTTATTTGAAATTTATTAAATACTGCTAGAGCAATTCTATTTATTGCTACATTTTTTTATTATCCAATAATTATTTCATTAGCCGAATAAGAATTCTGTCTTTCTATTCAACTAATGAAATATCTAAAAATCCCTGTCTGCAGCAGCAAACAAAATATAGCTACAACAAAATCACAACAAAAATGTCCAGCTGAAAACAAAATAAACTCGGCAACCATGCACATGCAAATAAGAAGCTGTAAAATTTTATTTTCATTCATAAAATTTGCAATATTTCTTCAGATATTCAAATAAAAAGAAACAGGCAAGCACATTAAAAAATACCGATCTTTTTGCTCCCTTGTGCACGCAGCCAAAATGATCAAAATATAGAAAACAAAATGTAAACAAAGTCGCACTTTTGAAGGGGTATAAAATAAGTGTCCCATCAAAATACCCTATCCTGTCGATGGATGGCTAATATCGGCGAGTAAAAAATAACGAGCGACGAGTTAAATCTCTTATAGATATATACTCGTTGCTTATAGATATATACTCGTTGATCTTCGTTAGTTCGTTCTTGAACTAGTTTAAATAGTATTTCCACTGAACGAATAGCGTTCGCGAGAATTTTGAAAAAAACCAATGTTCCGAACTTTGGTTCGCACCAAACTGTTTCCAATGGCTGAACGAACGATGATTTCTTCAGTGCGTTCACACAGAAAGATATTATTTTCTGATATTGAGAAATCATTCTGCTTGATTCAAGAATATGTCAAATCAATTATTGTACTGAACACATTGACGACGACTGCAACAGTGCGAAACAACATGAAGAAAGAAACAACAATCTGGAAGTATCATTAGATTGTTTCATTCACGTATACACAAACACTTTTATTGCTCTGTTGTCGCACGTCAAATTAGGAAAAAATTCTAAACCGACGACAGCGACTTTGTTGCAATCACTCATTGTCGTTGCAACATTTTCACCACTTTCACTTCCATAAGAAAAGCATGTAAAAATAATTTGACATTTGATGCACTGCTGCTGTCGTCGTCAATGTGTTCAAGGTATCAAATTTACTTCAAATCAAGACTTCCGGTTTTGACTTTGTGAAGTATAGTCGACTTCTGCAATATTTTTGATGGTTAAAAGCAAAATTAATATATTAAAAAAATTAATATTATAAATTAATTAAATACTTTAAGTTTTTGGAAGATTGAGTGTATTATTACACGGAGACTACCTTAAAAGGGTTGCTGCTTTGCCTGTGGGCACGGTGCGGCTGGATTGGCTTTGTCAAGGAGCCTTAGTGCTGCGGCCATTTTGTGATTCACATATATTTGCATATAATTTTTGCCTCAGTCGCGGACTTAGCCTCAAATCGGGTTTTCTGTCTGATTGATATTCTGTCTTGCTGCTGTTGTTCTGTTTGCTGTTACTGCTATTGCTCGTTTGCTGTCACGAGTGTGATTTTATCCTGTTGATTACTGTTGATGGAGTTGGATTCATTGGATTATCCAATAACTATTGTATAGTGACCACTCGACTAAGCTTCTGATATTCGTAGTGGCTGGTTTGCCTGGCCACCGGAGTCTCTATTTGAGGCCGGGGTGAACAGGCTGTAAATTTTTGTTAGCTGCTGCGTGTGCTGATATTTTTTGGGCTACGCTGAATAAGCACAAGATCACGCTGAATAGCGTGGGAGGGCGTCGCCAATTGTTTGGCCCAAAGATATGCTCCGTGAATATAGTCACGAACAAAATGGAATTTAATAAAGCTATTGAATTCAAAATAAAGCCGGGTCTCCAGCTAAATGCGTTAAGTCCGAGTAAATCGGAAGCAGCACACAGGCGGAGACCATAACATTGATGACAGCATGGAGATAACAGAGCATCTCCATCTTGACTAGCAAAGGGTTGTCAACGGGTCCAGACGAGCTGCCTCCAGAAGTGTTTCTGAAGAAGATCTTCAAGCGCCAGCGAAAAAAAGCAACAGATTCTCGATGTTTAACGAGATAACCTCTAAAGAAAAAAGTGCAATGCATAATAAGGTCACAGGAGCTGTACCTAAAAGCCAACAGCAAGTTGATGCAGAAGAAGAAAAAGCCGGAGAAGACAGTGAAGCTACCAACCCGAACATCAAGGCTGGACAGATAAAGAAAGATAGGTTTTGTCCTCCGTTTGTTGTTAAAAATATAAATGTACGGCAACTTGTGAAAGAGCTGCACAATAAAAAATTTTTATTTAAAATTTGTAGAGGAAATTTGTAGAGGACAGGGTGATTCATAGGGCTCTCCTGGAGAGACTCAAGGAAAGCCCAGGAATTGAGGCTTATTCTTTTACTCCTAAGGAGGAAAAGAATAATCATTTAGTGCTTAGAGGTCTGACTTCGGAATTCGAGGAGGATGAAGTTTTTGAAGAATTAAATTCTTTAGTTAGGCGTGTGGAGAAAGTAACAAACTTTTCTACTTCTCGCTCAAGGAGAGAAAAACTAAGGTATAGCTTATTTTTAGTGAGGATTATTCCTGGGAAGTTAACTTCTGACTTTTTGAAGATTAAAATTCTATTTAACACACAGATCCAGTGGGAAAAGCCTAAAGGTTCCTCTGATCCCATCCAATGTAGGAGGTGCCAGCAATTTGGGCATATAGCAAAAAAATGTGCTAATGATTTTAAATGCGTTAAATGCAAAAACGTTCACCCTCCTGGGGAGTGTATGGTATCAAAGGAATCGGGAGAAAAACCGTATTGCGTAAAATGTCAGAAGGAACATCCAGACAATTATAAGGGTTGCGATAGATTTAAAGAATATGCTCTCTATAGGAAGAAACTTTCCCAGAAAATAAGGGCAAATGCTAAACAGAGAACTGAGCTATTTATCCCTCCTAAAATGCCTCCTTCTCTGACGGTCTTTTATGCCAGCCATTTTAGGGAACATACCGCTCCTTCTGCAGATACTCATAGCTCTGTGAAAGGGAAGGGTAATATACTGGGTCAGTTTTTTGATATAATTGAAGATGTGTCGTCACGGTTTGATGAGGCAATTATTGGAGGGGATTTAAACGCAAGAAGTCCCAACTGGGGTGATAGCACTTACAATTTGAAAGGGAAGAATTATGAGAGATGGCAGAGTTTATTCTTACCTCATTTGATTAATATTACTACAGAAACACCTACATTTCCTAGAAGCTCCTCTTTTTTGGATAATTTTCTTATATCCTGTCACATGATTAATCTACTGGATAACAATTTTTCTATTTATACTCTTCCAACCTTTTCGGATCATTTCCCGATTCTCCTTAATATCAATATGGAATTGGTTGAAATACCATTTGTGGAATCCAATTCCAACAAATCTTTTAAAAATACAAATTGGGCTACTTTCCGGGAAGAGTTGGATGAAGCTTTGTTTGACAGACTGCCTTCTCATGCCACTAATTTATTAAATAGTGATATTGATTTTTATATAAACCGTTTCAACAAAATTTTATTCGAAACTTTGGATAAGCATTCCGTGAGAGTGATGAGGTCATTTAAAAAATATAGGAATCTCCCTGATGATGTTGAAAAGTTGTTTAAAGTTAAACATAATTGGCAAAAGCACCTAAAACGAATCTATAACAATAATTGCAACAGAGTCTGTAGTGATTATAAGGAGCTCCCTGGTAGGTTAGCTTTACTGAAGAAAATCATCAGTGACAAAATCAGAATCTGGTTAAACAATCAATTTAGGAAAAGATTAGCAGGAATTGTGCCAGGCCATTACGCTTTTAAAGAAGTGTTTAGAATAATTGGTAAAAAAAAAATTTCTCTTGTGACAAAGTTGTAATAGATGATAGAAGTATTACTGCGGAGTCTGAAATTGTTGCCGAATTTGAAAACCCATTTAAATCAGTGTTTCGGGAAAGAGAACCGAACTTTGATCCTCTTTGGTTCATGAAGTCAGAAATACTGTCCATTCTGCAAGAATTCTCAGGCCCCAACATGTTTATATTTTTAATAATGAGTGCTCGGTGCTAACACCACACACCACCTCCAACAGGAATGTTTACGTCGCAGCGTGAGATAACCGAAATTTTAAATAATCTGAAAGCGAAGAAATCTAGCGGACCTGACCAGATCTCTAATTTTTTTCTGAAAAAAGTATTTTCTTGTGCAATAAAGTTCCTTGCAATTGTATTTAACAATTGCATTAATAATGGTTACTTTCCTTATTTATGGAAAAAAGCTAGAATTTTGCCAATTTTAAAAACCTAATATATTTCTGTTGAACAATTTCCGTCCTATTTCTCTGCTGTCTAATGTTGGTAAGGTTTTTGAAAGGGTGCTGATGTCAAAGTTGGAGTCCCCAGAGGTTATTCCCTTTGACTATATATCTGACTTTCAGTTTGGGCTCAAGAGAAAACGCTCTACAGTGCACGCATTATTAAAAGTCCACAATGATATCTCTTGGATTAAGAGAAAAAATGTGCTGTTGCCTGCTCTCTGGATGTGGAGAAAGCATTCGATAACGTTTGGAGAGAGGGATTGTTATTTAAAATTTAACTTTCCAATTCAGTTTTTTCATTTGCTGGACAGCTTCATGTCAGGGAGAACTTTTTTATTCAGGTCAGAGAGACGGTTTCTAATATTTGTGACACCTTGAGTGGAGTGGCGCAGGGGTCAGCTCTGGGTCCAAAACTCTTCAACATCTTCATGTATGATTTTCTCCACGTAAGCGAAATTGAAAATATACCTGCCTCCACTGGAATTCTCTTTGTGGACGATACCTTTGCATATGCCAAAAATGAATATCCCTTCAATGCACTTAGAAAACTTGAAGTGCATTTAAATAAAATAAATATTTTCTATAAAAGTTGGGGAATTAGGATAAACAATCTTAAATCAGATTGCATTTGTTTCAGGAATGCCAGTGGTGAAGGTAAATAAGGGGCAGTAAGAGAGAGTCGAAATCTGTCAATAAAAATAGATAATAACAGAATTCCGCTAAGAAATAACATTAAATACCTCGGAGTAAACTTTAATCATCTTTTTAAATTCAATTCTCATACAAGAGTTAATATTGAGAAGGCTAGGAAGGTAACAAACATACTAACATCTTTGTTGTGTAGTAAAGAATTACAGAAAAAGACCAAACGTCTCCTGTATAAAACAATTATTAGGCCGGTTCTACTATACGCTTTCCCCTGCTGGTTCACGATTTCACCAACTGTTGTTAGGGAAATGGAAAGATTGGAGAGAAAAATTCTCAGATTTTACATTGCTAAGAACTTTAAGTAACATAATAAAAGATTTTCCAATGAATCTGTGTACAGAGAAGCAAATGTAACACCAGTTATTAGTTATGCCTCGTTATTAATGAAAAGATTTATTAGCAATATGAGTCAATCCGAAAACGCACTTGTCAACGATATTTTCTCCTCGCAGTCTGAAATTTCTTGGCAAGAAACTCATTATCATTCGCCGATTGGCATTGTCCTGGAGAATCTCGAGGATGGCCCTAATGAATCGCCTCTGCCCTTCTTCCTGAAAGCATTACCTGGGTATAACCGGGGTTAGTTTTTTGAGATCTTGTTTAATTTGAGTAGTTCAAAAGTTCTTGGAGGACAAAAACTACCTTTTATCATATTTTATTATTATTTTGTATTTACTTGCTAGTTATCTTTATGTATTACATATATATATATTTAGATATATGCTAATACGCCCTATTTTAGTATAATGACTATGATTCATAATGAATATGAAATTTATAACACCAACTAGTCCTTTTTTATTATTTGCTGTTTGTTAAAATTACAAAAAGAACAAAATACTTTCTTAAAACTAGATAAAAACATGTCATATTTTTAACTTTAGTTAACAACAGTGATGTTCCTCGACGCGTCGTCTTTAATTGTCGACATTTTGGTGTCGACAATGCAGAATGTGTCGACAATGTAGACAATGTCGAGAATTGTGTAAACAATGTCAACAAAATGCAACACTGCGAAAATGCAAGTTCCATTTAGATTATGCTGATTCTTAAAACCTTTTGAAAAGTCGTTTAATTAACTCAAAGTGGTAGAGTGGTTAACTCCTCATGCCCAGAAGGCGTAAAAATAAGGAATACTTCGAACTTGGACTCAATTTAATTAAATATTACAATAAAAATGCAGCCTCTTACATTAATTATCTACACGTCGTTAAAAGCAATTGTCTACACGACATTGTCGACACCGTCGACAATAGTATTGTCGACATCATGTTCTCTACGCCGCACATCACTGGTTAACAATTGCTAGATACATAAATCCTGAAAAGATAACCTTAATGTATTTTCATAATTGCTCTTTATATTTAATCAGAATTGCATATAAGAGTGTTTTAATTTTCAGTTGATCTCGTCTTTTGGCCGGTGTCAGTCGTTTGTCTTGTGTTGTTTTTTATTGTAATTTGTGTTATACCAGTGTTTGTTTAATTTCGGTATGTGCTGTATTTTTATTTATTTGTGATTGAAAATTGTTTTTAAGGTGTTTTCATGCTGTGTGGTTGAATTTTTTAATGTTTTATTGTAGTACATACATGTGTTGTTTTAATTGTCGTTTATAGTTTGATAGCTGAGCTGCTGCTTATATACTTTTTTCTTTCTCTTTTTTGCGTTCCTCTTTGTGCGTTGTTTGTTTATTTGCATAAACTAAGCACAGAGAACTGTTGCAGTTGCTTTTAAACTGCAACATATTATATTAACCCATTAGCACTTAGTGGACATTATTTTTGCTCACATAAAATTATTGAACTTTGTTTATTCGCTATGGAATATTTTTCCGTAGAAAATTTTGCTGCTTGTTCTTTAGACGAGCTTTGCAAAAGTCAAAACATTCTGAACCGTATGTTCAGTTGTTCTGGCCCATGTGGGCGTTTGTTCCATACATCATGTGCTGGGATCTCTAAGTCGTGTCTTGATGATTTAATCTCACCACGATCAGGTCTTCGCTGGTATTGTGCTTCGTGTAGGGTTCTTTCACCAGATGAGTTTTTCTCAAAAATTAAACTTTTCGGTGATAGTCTTAACGCTTTAAATAACAATTTTAAAGAAATTGTTACATTTTTTAATGAAGTAAGCACCTCACCCAGTACTAGCATTTATTATGAAAAGTCTTCATCGGTAAATATTTCGACCGCATTGTCTCAGACTCTTCCAGCCTCTTCTTCTGAGACTCAAATAGTTTTATCTAAAAAAGACCTAAATATTTCGAAGAAAAAGAGAAATAATTCCAAAAATAAAAGTAATAAGCGGCGCATGACGCTTCCAGCCACTTTAGAAACGAAGCAGATCTCGGCTAAACCAGTGTTTACGCCAGTGAGAATGGATAATATAGTTATCACTCCATCTCCTCCATCTGTTTCTCCCCCGGCTAGAAGTGACATGACTAATGAGCGCAATAGTTCATTAAATTTAAGAGCTTTGTCGAGAAAAAAAAAGATTTTCATTTCACGTCTTCAGCCCGACACAACAAGTGAAAATGTATTGACGTTTGTTAAACACAACCAATTAGTAAGTCAGGCTGCTTTCTGCTCATGCAAGAAAATTGGCAATAAACCGTCCCACGCATCATTTATTCTCACAGTAGCTGCTGAAGAGTTTGCAACTGTTCTGAGCTCTAATCTGTGGGCTGATAATATCTTTGTTTCTGAGTTTAAGCCTAAACACAGGTCTAGAAGGACGAATAATATCACCAGTCAGACCCAAAAAAACTAAATAGGCTTTCCCTTTACTATCAAAATGTAAGGGGATTGCGTTCAAAGACGCGCGACATTTTTTTGTCAACTCAGAATTTTTCTGAAGATATTATCGCGTTAACTGAAACTTGGTTGAACGGAGGAATTACTGACTTAGAACTGTTTGACTATAGTTTTCAAGTATATAGGAAGGACAGACACGCTGACAATAATTCTGCAGTTGGTGGTGGTGTCCTATTAGCTGTAAGGAACTCCTGTGTTAGTTCCTTTATTGATATTCCCTGCTCTGCTAATATCGAACTTATATGCGTTAAGGTTGTACATTGCAATTCTAATGTATATGTTATTAATGCATACGTTCCTCCAAAGAGCAGTGTAGAGGTCTATGCAAGCCTTGCGGATTGCATAGAATTTATATTAAATTTACTTGACGTTAATGACGACATTTTATTGTTGGGCGATTTTAATTTGCCTGACTTAAAATGGCATTCTTCTGACGATGAAACACATTTTTGTGCATCTAATTCGAAGACACGCCAAGAACATATATTTGTTGACAATATATGTTCTGACTTACAACAAGTTAGTTGTATTTATAATAGTCTGGAAAGGCTGCTTGACCTAGTCTTAACTATAGACAGTAACAATGTCATTGTTCAGAAGGCACTTCATGCTTTGACTACTATTGATAATTACCATCCACCTTTGAGTATTTGGTATAAATCCGATAGGGAGAATATGGTAAATTCAAGCTCTGTTGACACAGTTTATGAATTCAATTTCAAAAAAGCTGACTTTTTGGGGTTGAATCATTTACTTTATAGTAAATTAAATATAATTACAGAATACATAAATAATAATAATCTTAACAGTTCATTAAATTATTTCTATACGGAGCTCTTTGCCATGTTTTCTCAGTCTGTACCATATAGTCTCAAATTTGCGAAAAATTCTGCGTACCCTTGGTACACAAAGGATTTAAAGACTCTTCGCAACAATAGGAATAGGGCATGGAAGAAATATGTTTGTAGTTTTGACTCAAATGACCTAGAAACATACAAACGTTTGTTTCTGGAATTTGAGAATTGCTCAGCTGCATTATATAATGAGTATTTGGATAATATGAAGCTGAGTATTTTGTCTGATCCAAGAAAATTTTGGGGATTTATTAATGTTAAGAAGAAGACTGATGGATTTCCTTCTTCTTTTAAATTTCAGGATAGATTTACTGACGATTCCACCATTATTTGTGGCTTATTTGCCAATCTTTTTAAAGAATCATTCTGTTCAGATTCTTTTAATCCTGATTTAGCGTATTTTGATTATATGAACAACGCATCCAGAGTTTCTTTGGGGCATATATCTTTTACCTCAGAGGATATTTTTAAGTATATTGAATCAATCGATGAGGATTTTAGCGCTGGACCAGATGGAATTCCTGCCGCAGTGTTAAAACAATGCGGCTCCGTTTTGTGTCAGCCTCTCTCGTTACTTTTTAATAAATCAATTAATGAAAGTAATTTTCCTCTTTTTTGGAAAAAATCTTATATCAGTCCTATTTACAAAAAAGGTTGCAGGAACGACGTCACTAATTATAGGCCTATCGCTAAATTGTCTTCGATTCCTAAACTTTTTGAGCGAATAGTGTACGATCGAGTGAAAATTCACTGTGGGCAAGACATGACAACTCGTCAGCATGGTTTTGTTACTGGCAGATCCACTGTGTCTAATCTCCTTGATTTCACTACATTCTGCTTAAAATCTATTGATTCTGGTAGCCAGGTCGATTGTATTTACACTGATTTTAGCAAAGCTTTTGATAAATTACCACATAATCTAATTTTATTTAAACTTAAATTAATGGGATTTCCACAATATTTTGTAAACTGGATCAAATCGTATTTGATGGAGCGATCTTATCAAATACGGTTCCGAGGCGTGTTGTCTTCTGAATTTGTTGCAGAATCGGGTGTTCCTCAAGGAAGCCACCTGGGCCCACTTCTGTTTATTTTGGCAATTAATGATGTTACCCACGTCATTAAACACTCTCATTTGCTTATTTATGCAGATGATATGAATATATACAGAACAATTGATTCTAATGACAATTCAGACCTGCTCCAGTCAGACTTGAACTCCTTTGAGGTTTGGTGTTCTAAAAATAACATGTTTTTAAATCCAGATAAATGCCAAACTATGACCTTTTCGCGTAAAAGGAACAATTTTATTTTTGATTACAAAATTAAAGATACTGCTTTAAGTCGTGTAACTACCGTCAAAGACCTTGGTATATGCATGGATTCTAAATTGTCGTTTAACATGCATATTGATACAATTTGTAAAAAAGCGTCTTCTATGCTTGGTTTTATAAAACGGTGGGCCAAAGAGTTTGATAGCTTAATAACAACTACAACTCTGTACTATTCAATCGTGCGTCCTCACTTGGAGTACGCAAGTCAAGTATGGTCCCCACATTACAATGTGCATGTTGATCGTATAGAAAGAATTCAAAAACGTTTTGTTCGGTTTGCTCTAAGAGGCTTGAGTGGAACTGACACATTTAACCTTCCTCCATATGAGGATCGTTTGAAATTATTAAAAATGCAATCTTTAAGTGAGAGAAGAAAATCTGCTGATATCGTCTACTTACACCAACTCATTACTGGTGTATTCGACTCTCCAGAGCTTCTTTCTCTTATAAATTTTAACACTAACCGTAGAAGCAGTAGAAACTCTAACAACTTGATTTATTTACCATTTAGTAGAACAAATTATATGTTAACTGCTCCATTAAATCGCATGAGTACCTTTGTTAACAACTGTAACGTGTTTGATGTTAACTTGTCGAAAGGTCAACTCAAAAGTAGATTGAAAACTAATGTATGAATAGATCTATGTAAACGCATGGTTAGTTGTTATGTCTTGTGTTGTCCCTGAGCCCAACCCATATTATGGTGGGTAAATTTTTCTCCCTTTTGGTTTTTTATTGGACCACTTTTATCGATATCTTTGAGTTATTTCAATGATATTGGATTGGTTCTTAAAATGATCTATTGCGGAGAAAGTGTGAAAAAGCTGTAGTAGCTGAACTCTATTGTTATTGCATGTATTAATTTAAAGACAATTATGAATCTGTTAACAGTGAAAAATTAATTTTGTCAAATGTTTAAAATTTGCCAATGTGTAAGGCCTTTTCTACACTTGGTCGACGCAATTCCAACGCAACTTCAACGCAACAGCGAAAAAGTTGAAAAGCAATGCAACTAGAAACCAAATGCATTCAGACTTGCTTCAAAAGTTATGCAACATGTGTAAGACATCTGAAAAACATTAACAAATGAAATAAGTGGTATTATGCAAATGAACTTATAACAAAGAGTAGTAAAGAGTTGTTAGTTCTGCACAGTTGCGTTTGTGCAGACATTTGTAATCAGTGAGGATTGAGCGAAAGTGGATGTGAAGGAAAATAAAATTGAAATTTTTCGGCTGACTTTGCTCAGCTCTGCATAGCTGACGTAGCTTTGTGGTTGCGACGCTTAGCGATGTATGAGCTGTATGAGTGCGAAGAAATAGAAAATAGAAAGCGTGTGATGAAGCGAAAAGAAAATAGTTTGCTATTGTTTCTTTTCGCTTTGGTATGACTTTTTTTTGTTTCCTATAAGAATCTTGCACTCATATGAATATTTATATTTTTTAGCTAGATTGGATTTGGTAAATTGAATGAATTTACCAATTTCAATCTTTTTAAATGATGAGAACATTTTATGCCCCCCTTTACCAAAAAATTTATTTTATTTCTTGCAGGTAAGAAATTTTTTAATTTTAAGCTACATTTTTTACCAATTTCCAGGTACTATAAATTCAGCAAATTTTTTCATTAGAAGCTAAATTTTTACCAATATACAGGTACTATGAATTTAGGAATTTTTTTTAATTTAAAGCAAAATTTTTTAACTAGATTGGATTTGGTAAATTAAATGAATTTACCAATTTCCAGCTATTTAAATTATGATAATATTTTTATATGACTTTTACCTATAAATTTCTTTTAGTTCTTGCAGGTACAATGTATTTAAGAAATTTTTTAATTTAAAGCTAAATTTTTTAGCTACATTGCATTTGGTAAATTAAATGAATTAACCAATTTCCCTCTTTTCAAATTATTATATATTGATTTAAATGATTTTTAAGCTACATAGTATAAACACATATATGAGATGTATATACTTTCTTTATGTAAAAATATATATACAAATTTCTGTCAATTGTTGCAGGTATTTAGAAAATTTTTCATTTTAAACAAACTCAGAATGTTTACGAAAGTGTTTAAAATATTAAATACCATCTAAAAGTTTGAAACATTAAAATTTATGAAAGTATTTTGTTGTGTTTTCAAATCCAAATATAAAACTAATTGTGTTTGTTTAATAATCCAAAAATGGTATTGATATTTAAAGATATTTTTTCATTTTAATTACCTTCTTTAAGCAGTAATTGTTATGGTGACATAAAGTTCCTTGTTTTTTTTTTGTTTTGGGATTTTTTTAAAATTTTGTATAAAATATATTTGCTGAAGGTATTTAAAAAGTTTTTATTTTTAGCAAACAGATTTTTTAATAAATTAATAAAATTAATTAATTAATAAATGAATCAATAAATTCATCCTTTTATGAATTATGAATTTATTTATAGATTTTTTAATAAATTAATCACTTAATAAAGAAAGCAAAAAATTCATCTTTTATTCATTTTAAAGCAAAATAATGTCTTACATACATATGAATTTATTTTGCAGTTTTGGTTTTGAATTGTTGGTGTTTTAAAACTTACCTCATTTTATTCTTATTATTCAATAAAAAATTAAAAAATTTTAAACTTGCTCTTATTATTTAATATAATACGGTGCTTATTATATAATATAATATCTTAAAACCTAGAATGAAATCTTATTACATAATGTAATAATTTAAAACTAAATGAAAATCTTATTACATAATGTAGTAATTTAAACCTAAATGAAAATCTTATTACAGAATGTAATAACTTAAAACTAAATTGAAAACTTATTACATAATGTAATAAATTATCAACTAAGGCAAACACTTTGAATGGATTAAACTAACCTAAGTAATACAATAAAGTAAATATTTACAACTTAAAACTAGAAAAGTAAAAGTATTAAATGTACTTCCAATATTAACAGTATTTACATATTTACAGATATGTAAATTACATAAAGCAATTTAATAAACGGTTATTGCAACCACAAAAATTTATGTACAATATTTACATTATAAAATTTCATTTTTACAATATTTACAGTAAATATTTACACAAATGTAATTACAAAATTTACAGTATATACAAAAAGCTTTTGTTAGTCCGGGAAAAAAGACAAGTAAGAATTTGTTGTGTTTGAAAGAAGGAAAGAATTTAATAACCTGAAATAGTAGATAGAAAATTTTTAAAATTATAAATGAGTCTACCGAGCCTAAAGTTGAAAACGGTCATTTTTATAAAAGAAAAAAGATGTTTGTAAGCGATGCCATAAGAAAGATTTCGAAATATTATGATCGAATAAGCCTCGCAGGGTACAGCAGCGAATGCAAGTTATATAAGCGGCTAGTATACGGCAAAAAAAATCATGGTTATGCAAAACGTAGTCATTCGAAAAATCCGTACTAATCATGATTTAAGCTAAATATTATATTTCTTTAGTACACAACTGAGAAAATACACAGCTGACCCCAATATTAAATATTTAATAGGGGCGTTTACCAGACACATTTTTTGACACTTTATTAATGTTTCAAAATATACAAAAATATATATTTGTGACAAACTGAAATAGAACTTCTACGTTAACATATCTCTCGTTTTTTTCAATAACGTCACAATTAAAAAAAAAAGATTTCTCAGTACAAGAATTTTAAGTCTTAAGCAGAAATTAAAGGAATTACAATATTTACTATGATATTAACTATATACAATATTTACAGTAAATATTTACAGAAATGTATTTACAATATTAAAATTGTATATACATTTACATATATTTTACAATTTAAATATATACTTTATTGTATTACTTAGGTTAGTTTAATCCATTCAAAGTGTTTGCCTTAGTTGATAATTTATTACATTATGTAATAAGTTTTCAATTTAGTTTAAAGTTATTACATTCTGTAATAAGATTTTCATTTAGGTTTAAATTATTACATTATGTAATAAGATTTTCATTTAGTTTTAAATTATTACATTATGTAATAAGATTTCATTCTAGGTTTTAAGATATTATATTATATAATAAGCACCGTATTATATTAAATAATAAGAGCAAGTTTAAAAATTTTTTAATTTTTTATTGAATAATAAGAATAAAATGAGGTAAGCTTTAAAACACCAACAATTCAAAACCAAAACTACAAAATAAATTCATATGTATGTAATACATTATTTTGCTTTAAAATGAATAAAAGATGAATTTGTTGCTTTCTTTATTAATTGATTAATTTATTAAAAAATCTATAAATAAATTCATAATTCATAAAAGGATGAATTTATTGCTTCATTTATTAATTGATTAATTTTATTAATTTATTAAAAAATCTGTTTGCTAAAAATAAAAACTTTTTAAATACCTTCAGCAAATATATTTTATAAAAAATTTAAAAAAATTCCAACACACAAAAAAAAAATAAGGAACTTTATGTCACCATAACAATTACTGTTTAAAGAAGGTAATTAAAATGAAAAAATATCTTTAAATATCAATACCATTTTTAGATTATTAAACAAACACAATTAGTTTTATATTTTGGATTTGAAAACACAACAAAATACTTTCATAAATTTTAATGTTTTAAACTTTTAGATGGTATTTAATATTTTAAACACTTTTGTAAACATTCTGAGTTTGTTTAAAATGAAAAAATTTTCTAAATACCTGCAACAATTGACAGAAATTTGTATATATATTTTTACATAAAGAAAGTATATACATCTCATATATGTGTATATACTATGTAGCTTAAAAATCATTTAAATCAATTTATAATAATTTGAAAAGAGGGAAATTGGTTAATTCATTTAATTTACCAAATGCAATGTAGCTAAAAAATTTAGCTTTAAATTAAAAAATTTCTTAAATACATTGTACCTGCAAGAACTAAAAGAAATTTATAGGTAAAGGTCATATAAAAATATTATCATAATTTAAATAGCTGGAAATTGGTAAATTCATTTAATTTACCAAATCCTTTCATTTGATAAAAGTTAAAAAATTACAAATTTATAGTTAAAAAATTTTGCTTTACATTAAAAAAATTCCTGAATTCATAGTACCTGTAAATTGGTAAAAATTTAGCTTCAAATGAAAAAATTTGCTGAATTTATAGTACCTGGAAATTGGTAAAAAATGTAGCTTAAAATTAAAAAATTTCTTACCTGCAAGACATAAAATAAATTTATAGGTAAAGGGGGGCATAAAATGTTCTCATCATTTAAAAAGATTGAAATTGGTAAATTCATTCAATTTACCATACACCCAATCTAGCTAAAAAATGTAAACATTCATATGAGTGCAAGATTCTTATAGGAAACAAAAAAAGTCATAGTAAAGCGAAAAGAAACAATAGCAAACTATTTTCTTTTCGCTTCATCACACGCTTTCTATTTTCTATTTCTTCGCACTCACACAGCTCATACATCGCTAAGCGTCACAACCACAAAGCTGCGTCAGCTAAGCAGAACTGAGCAAAGTCAGCCGAAAAATTTCAATTTTATTTTCCTTCACATCCACTTTCGCTCAATCCTTACTGATTACAAATGTCTGCACAAACGCAACTGTGCAGAACTGACAACTCTTTACTACTCTTTGGGACAATATTAATGTATAGCGTACTGCACGACAAATAATTGAATTCACAAAATAAACATAATTGCTTGTTAAAGGTGAGTAAATTCAGCGTTTATATAAATGGCCTAGTTTTTATATATCCACTTACCAACAGCTGAACAACTTGAGGAATCCTTCTAAATGAGTTCCAGCGATTCAAGTGGCGAAGAGATGATTTGCTTTTACTACAAGCGAAGAATGCAACGCCGAAGAAGATTTTGGGTTCACCCATATATTAAAAACAACATCAACTGCAGATTGTTCGTCGCAGCAAAAGAACTGCAGCAAACAGATACAAAATTTTTGGCATTATACAGAATGTCGAAGGAGTCCTATTTGCATTTATTGGCAACTATTTCTCCTTTCATTAAAAAAAAAAAACACAAAACTGCGTGATTGTGTCAGCTCCGAGGAAAGAATATTAATAACTCTACGGTAAGCAGATTTCCAAATGAAGTAAATGAATTATTCCTAACTCCAAGGACTTCTACTATTTTCTTTTCAAAAATAAAAAAATGTATAATCCTTTCATTCATTGTTATGTTCTTTATAACAAATGCTCTGCGAATCGTATATGAAAACATCTTAATTTTGGTTCAATTGCAATCTAAAATCTTAACAAAAAATCTTAAATCTTAATAAATAAAAATCAACAATTATCGATTGTTTTGTGCTCAAAAAATGTAAGGCAAATGGTTCTTTTTATTTTTGCATTAAAAAATTTAAAACAATCGAGGTTTTTACTCAAAATTGTGAAAGTCAAAACTTTTAAAATCAATGATTAATCAATCCTGTTCTGCATACTGAGAGGATTCTAAAGGTACCTTCAAAAAAGTTGTTCGACAATTTTTCTACAATGCTTTTTTGGTTAAAAAATAATCATTTAAATGAGGAAAATCATTTAAATCATTTAAATGCAAATGAGGAAAATATTAAAACGATATATTAAAAATTTTATTTAAAAATTATTTAATTTTTATATAAATAACAGAACTGAAATACATTTCATTACTTGAGATCAATAAACCTTACATTAATTTCATTACATATGAGATCAAAAGATTGTAACTATAATAACTAGTTCCATGCACATTAAGGCCTCTATTATATACAGCAAGTTAAGTTGACTCGATTAAACTAAATGTTTTTTCATATAACGTATTACATGCATTTTAGTTGAACCATATAGTTTGACTTAATCTTTCAAGAATTTTCAAACTACGTAGTTTAACTGGAATGTATGCAATAAGTTATACGAAAAAAAATTAGTTGTATCTAGTCAACTTAAGTTGAGTTGCTGTACATAATAGGGGCCATAATTTTTTGTATTACAAATTGTCTTCAATGATGGAATCGTCTGAGCATTCATAAACCTGATAGGATGCAACATCATCTGGTATTACTTCCTCACCAATATGGCAAAAGTCCATTGTTGGTAATTGAGTGTATGAAGGTGGTGGAGATGGGGCGGAACCTGGACCAACAATATCATCAATTAAAGCTAGCATCCTTCTTTTAAAAATACTCTTCTGCATTTGATTCATTAATTCAATTTCAGGTAATAAACTAATAAGGAACATTTCCATTGGATTTTTTGAACCTGAAGTCCCTTCAATTTTTGCCTTTTTGGCTTTGAAATACTCCATGAAGGTGTTATCAACTTCTGATAGAGATGCTCTTGATTTCCTTTTGCGAGTAGGTGGTGTGGGCTTTGGAGATGTTAGCGGTGTTTGTTGTGCTATGTCTTGTAGCGTAGATTGACCAGGTGTTAGGTAATTCAGTGCATCTGAATCCATTTCTTCAAAAAGCTCATTCTGAATATCATCCTGAAAATCCTCAGTGTTGTTTAGAGATGTATTTGGTAAATTACCGCTAGATGTTGGTACAGCTCCCTTTATAAATGGTATAGCAAATTGCATTACCTCCGCAAGGTAGTATGGTTTTTTGTTCTAGCAGATCCACTTGGTGCTGGTTTTATATATCTTGAGAACACAGTTCTTATATTTCGCCATTTCTCCTTAGCTTGCGATTCTAAAAAAAAAGAAAAAAAATATATATTATAATACTTTTAAATTTCATATTATTTAATTTAATGATTTAATTATATTTTATTGTGTTTTTTCAAACAGGTACTTAGGAAGTGGTTCTTCTTTTGTCGAGCTTTCCTTGTACTTTGCAAGAGGAGTGAGTACAGTAGCAGAAATTGTAACTGAGACCACAAAACTTATATGGGACGTTCTGAAAGATGTGTACATGCCTATCCCAATCGAAGATCAATTTAGATCAATTGCAGAACGCTTTAGTTCTTTATGGAATATTCCAAACAGTGTTGGAGCGATCGACGGAAAGCATGTACGCATAGAAAAGTTTCCGAATTCTGGCTCAAGCAATTTCAATTACAAGTCCTTTCATTCAGTGATATTGATGGCTTGTTGTGACGCAGACGGAATTTTTATTACAATCGAAACTGGCTTTGCTGGAAGAAACAGTGATGGCGGAATATTTGCTGCTTCGGCCCTGAAATACTGGATTAAAAACCAAGGGCTTTGTATTCCGTCTCGGGCAAAGTTACCAGTAGATGAGAGCACCAATGAGTTCCCATTTTATTTTGTTAGTGATGAGGCATTTCCTCTTAAAAAGTTTTTAATGAGGCCCTACCCACGGAAAATACTAACAAACACGAAAAGAGTGTTCAACTACAGACTGAGTCGTGCCAGGAAGACCATTGAGTGTGCATTTGGGATGATGACTGAAAAGTTTCAGGTATTAAGCACTCCGATACGCGTCCGAAATCCACAAAAAGTTGACAACATTGTTAAAGCAGTATGCATACTGCATAACTTCGTTCGTAAGAGGGAAGGAATACCATATATTCCAAGGGAGTTGCACGAGAGATCAAATAATAATCCAAGAATAATTCCGACCAAAGATAATTTAATTTTATCACCAAACTCTTCAGCTTATTGCTTAAGGGACTAATTGGCCAATTATTTCTTAAACCCACGAGCTTGTCTTCCATGGCAATGGAATTATTGTGTGTAGAGAACCTTTGTGAAATACTCCTTACCTTTGTGAAATATCTTTTTATAAATTCTATTAAATATACCAAACAATTAAATATACCAAACAATTATATATCCGCTACAGTTTTTCTTTTGTTGTTGCTAAGCTATAACTTAACAAAAACCAACTGTTGATGCAATAGGTGAAGTCTGTTATTTAAGCGTCCATTATTACAATTTTTGGAACAATTAAAGATGAGTGAAAATGGAGATTTTGAATTTTTTGTTTTTGAAAATGTATATTTGGAAAAAAGCTAAAAAAGCTTATGGTGAAAAATTTCACGGCAAGCTTAGAAGTTAAAGGTGTCAAAAGTTAGAGAAATAGGCATAAAAAGTTGTGATTTTTGTGCCTAGTTATAACTATTTTTGTACTCAGAATTTTTACTCAGGAAAATCCGCGTTATTTTTTATAAATTTTTTTTCATGTTTTAGTTATTTCGTAAAAGGATGAACCGTCAAGTGTGCCTAATATGTAAAATATTACTCTCCACACTCAATGAGAGAGCTGGCTAGCTGCTGCACGATCTTCGAATTCACTAAAATAATTTAATTTAAATTTTAATTTTTGCAGAAAACTCGCTGAAGGTGAGCATTGAATCCGTGAGATTGGTAAATTGGTTGAAGCATTTGAAGATGAGCAATTTATGTCCGATAGACTTCGGAACACTTGCTTTACTATTGTAGTTTTAGCTTCATGACCAATGTCGGTCTTTAATTTAATTCACTTGCTGAACATATATAAACGGGTTAATCAAATGCAACATATATATTGTACTTGAAATTTATTTTTACGTCCAATACAATTATTTAAAGTATTAAAGAGTTTTTAATATACATTTCCAAGTAAACGCTTACATCTAATTTTATAGTATGCTTTTTGTTTTATTGTAAATTTCTTCTTTATCATTATTGCAACTGCACATTATTATTAAAACTGCACAATTTTTAAGATTGCAACAAATTAATTTGTTTACTGAACTTATTGGGTGGAGAGGGGATTTATTATGCGTATTCAATAGCCTTTAGCGTTTATTAAATTTTTTTATTATTAAACGCACAATCGTTCTGTTTTTTAGTTAAATTTATTATTTCGCCCAATTTCATTCATTCATTCGAGCATATTTACATATGATATTGTAACAGACCTTTCGAAGAAAAGGTACACAAACTGCAATTTATTAAGAATAATGGTATTATTTTAAAACAAGTTAATACAAAAATATTCTTCAATCTGAATATATTTTTGGTTTTATCAATAGTTACAAAATAATATGTCACATTAATTGCTTGCATGTATAAGAAAACGAAAGCCTTTTGTTTGTGGTACTAAGATTAGTGGATAATTAATCCAAGTCAACATTACCGGCATCAAAAGCGAATATATTATTTTGTCTCGGAGATCATATATTCATCACCGGCAAGAGATTTTCTACATATGCGACATGTTCCATGTAGGTCTAACCATGGTACTATGTAATTTTTGTGATAGATGTGGGAGCAAGGAAACTTTCGTACTATATCTTGCAATCTGAAGTCCTACTAACACCTAGAGCACTGTAACTTTTTGTCAAAGTCTTCTTGTGATATTGCTACTTTTAATATTTTATCAATTTTATCTTTTGCCAATGGTGGCGGTTACCAGAGTTAATAGATATTTCAACGTTGGGACCATTACGAGACATTAACAATGTCGCAATCTCGCCTCGTATAGCCTCCAAATCATTGATTATGTGTGCATCGCGATTATCACTAGAGAAATTCTCTGCACCTTCAGTGTGGATTGAGCTGGATGATGCATTGGCTGAGGGTGCATTAGTAGGAAGCTCCTCGACAAAGCCGCCAGAACATAGAGGACAGGTGAAGTCCGTGTTTGAAATGTTTATCTAAACAATGCACTGACAATAGAACCGTGTGTGTACCTGTGAGCGCTTCGACGACTGCTTCGGCCATATTGAGCTGAATAAATGACAATAAATGTATGAAAATTTTTGCAATACATTTCAAGGTGCTAAAAATTGCAAGTATTTTGATGACATTTTTATGTCACTTTATTTTTATCTTGTTTTAATTTTTGGATAGCATTATAATACCTGTTAAATTGACTGCTTTTCCCACTTCAGTCCACGCTTTTTCCAAACAATCCTTACGTGAATATTCTGCTAGTTTGTAATTGTATAATAATTCATGTTTTTCTACTTCTTGTACTAATTTGATATTTAGCACTTGCTCATTCATCCTTCTTCTTTTAGATTCTATTTAAGAAAAAAGGAACTAATTAATTTATTTATTTATTTAACTTGATTAATAAAAAGCGTACTGCACAACAAATAATTGTATTCACAAAACAAACAAAGATGCAACAAGTCACCGATTAAAATCGAAAAAAATTGCATGTTCTAGTTGCTGTAATAAACATTAAATTGAAGCAATTAATTCTTAATGCAAGAATGTACTGAAATAAATCAAGAAATAATATTCTATAGTTTTAGGAACTATTTTCTTGGGTACAGAAAGTATAAAATAGCTTGATTTTATTATTTTAAACCAATTTGGAGTATTTATTCTGACAAGTATTCACTTTTCAAGTTTTTCGTAATGTAATAATTGGATTAGATTATGTAATAATAATCATCGTTTGGTTAAGGTGCCGCAGAGCTGTAAGAGTGAATACTCGGCGATGCAAGGAATAATTAAAAACTTTGTGAAAGTAATCCCACTAAAATGGATCTTATACTATGTTCACACTGAGAGCTAAATGCACATTTACGTAATCCACGTTTATGAACGGCCCTTTACTCGTTGTAGGAGTAAGAGGGACAAATATATATAGTAAATGCTCTAAACGTGTATTTTGCTCTCAGTGTGAACATAGCATTATAGTAGGGGTATTCACGATATAGTACAGGTAATGCACTTGACTGTGCAATAAGGTTTTCGTGAACACACCACTACCACTTTTTCAAAGCTGTCAAAATTTGCAATGTGCACAACTGCTCAAGTCCACTAGTCCTTAAGTTTATGGCAATAGTGATATTCACGATTCAGTGCACTTGCCAGTGCAGTTGAGGACTTGTGCACTTTAAAACAAAAATACACGTATGCCAAAAATCTGCACAAATAACAAATTTTGTAGTCCACGTCAAAAATCACTTCAGTTTTCTGTAACGTAACGCCAGCACATATTTTTGCTTATATCTTAAAATCCTCAGGGTCAATTATTGTCATTATTTTTACTTAATACAATAGTACTTTTTTACTACGTAAATAAAAAAGCCTTTTAAAAATTAGACATTTTCAGTCTTTTTTTTATACTTCTTCGTACAAATCGTCCAGTTTGGAAATGCTCATATGTATTTTTTAATATTTTTTCTAACACAATAAATATATTTAAAAAGATGGTGATTTTTGTTTTCATTAGGCGATTTTGGGCGATAAATTTTTAAAATCTCGCGCTTTTTCTCAAAAAGTTCTGGCAACACTGCGTGAGTATACCTACTTTGGTATTCTTCGCACTTTTTTTTTTGCACTTTATACGTAAACAAAACATTCGAATAGCGAGGTTTGGGCGATTCTACATGTTGTCACTCCTGGTAGGACAAGCCTTGTATTTTACCGTTCGAACGCTCGATTCAGCGGACTGACATGTTGCCTTGTAGTATATGTAGTATCATGTGAACTCCGCTAGTGCTTTATCAAATGTTACCAAATAGCTATAACGCAAGTTAACATAACGTCTCCACCACAGATAACCAGTGGCGACATGTTGTAACTTCACTATCGAAGCGAACATCGAAGCGAAGTTTTCGATCTGGCAGTATGTTGTAACACGGGGGTTACACGAGACAGTACTGTTAAGACAGTCAAGAATACGTGTAAGTTGTCAAACTTTGTGTCTGTGAATAAGCGTCCAGACAGTTGGCAAGACAGTAGACAGAATCGTAAAAAATTTCCATTTTCTGAAGAATATTTTTGTTAAAACTACGAGCACGCCAAAGTATTGCAAATTTACAATTAATTTTATTGAATTTTCTCATCTTCTATCATTAAATATGCAAAATATCATTTTACTGTCCTAGCTACTGTCCCGCCAACTGTCTTCAAAAAAGTTAAGACAGTAGAGTAGACAGTAGCAGACAGTAGGAAAAGTGAGTGTGTGTGGGTAAAAATTTGTGAATGTATTGCAACTGTCTTAACACTACTGTCTCGTGTAACCCCCGTGTAAAATTTTCGTTCGACAGGCGATTTGGATTGTTTCGAAGTTATGTTCGAACATTTGACAGCTGCTTCACATTCATATTATTAATTTTTTAATCAAAGTTTAAATATGAATTCAAGTGTTATTATAGCTTTATTTATTGAAGATAGTGAAAGTGAAGAAGAATTAATTAACTATCGGTCAGAGAGAATATTTTTAAGGCAACGCTTTAATATTATGGTTATGCCCAATAAAAAGTAATAGTGTGCAAGAAATAAAGTCATAAGTGTAGTTTACGGCCCACTCGAAAATAATTTTTTTTCTTATTTTTATTAAACGTATTTTAGCTTCCTTTGTCCAAAAGCGCAAAAATAAAATGTTTGTCTTGAATGGCTTAGGAGATAAAATTCGCGAAAGTTTCATAATTCAGTGCAGGAAATTGGAAAAGTGAGAAAATTGTTGAAAATATAACTCATAGAAGTAAGTGCCAAACGAAGGAAGTTTATTTTTACACTTTTAGACTAAGGAGGCTCAAATACGTTTAAAGATAAGAAAAAATTAATTACGCGTGGGCGACTGCAATTATTCCGATATTAATTATGACTAAAATGTGCAATGTTTACAAAGTGATCCAAAAGCCAAAATATATGTCATTTATCTCTAATCGCAGGTTTGAGCAATCCTTTCGTGTGTCCAAGCAAGTGTTTTTGGAAATATTGGAAGAAATAGAAAGTGAATTTCCCCCAAGAGATATCTCCTCAAGGACAACGAAGATATCGCTTTCGACCAAATTGGGTGCCGTGCTAAATTTTTATGCAACGGGTTCTTATCAAAGGACAATTGGTGACGTTATGCTACATTCCATGGACCAATCTATGATTTCCAGAGCTGTTGATGAAATTACATGCGCTTTGGAAAAAAAACTATGCCCAAAATGGATTAATTTTATCAGTGATCAAGATAAGAGAGCAAATAAGCGTCATTTCTATGAACAACATAAAATTCCGGGAATTATTGCCTGCATTGATGGAACGCATATTGATATTATTGCACCAACTGAGAACGAACATCTTTTTGTGGACAGAAGAGGCAATCATTCCTTAAATGTTCAGTTGGTATTATAATTTCTGTATTCATTTAAAATCTTCTAAAACGATATTTTCTAGATTTGTGGCTATAATTTAAAAATTTTTGCCGTAAATGCTCGCTTCCCTGGCTCTACTCATGACGCAGCTATTTGGAGCATGTCAGCTGAACGGGAGAAAATGGAAAAAAACTTTCAGGACGGTGAAAGAAATACATGGCTGCTTGGAGACTCTGGCTACCCGCTGGAGAAATGGTTAATGACCCCATTTAAAAACCCTTCCACAGAAGAGTAGCGCAAGTTTAATTTTGTGCATTCACAAGGAAGAAATGTTATCGAAAGATGCAATGGAGTGTTAAAGGGAACATTTCGTTGTATTCTTGGCGAAAGAAAGCTTCGATACGAGCCAAAAAAAGTTATTCGTATTACAAATGTTTGTTGCGCATTGCTCAATATTTGTATTGCTAATGGTATTCAACTTTTTTCATATCATTGACTACCTATAATAACAACACTAATTTTCGTATTAGAATTCTTTATCCTTTATAATTTCATTTTAATTTAACTTGCAATTTAAGACTTTCTTGTATATTCAGTAAAATAAAAAAAAATGATTTTTAAAACGTCCCTTTTTATGTGAAAAGTTAATAAAACATTTTATCGCTAGATACAGTGGCATACAATATTAATTTGTTTAATAAAATTTAAAATATAGGTACAAATTTCGTCTTTGTCTATTTTTTCAACAAGCTTACTCAAACTAACGTTCCAATAATAAATGTTCCAAACGGTTTCGTATATCAAGCATGAACTTCGTGGGATCAAAGTCAAATAAATTTCTTAACTTTTTTGGTTATTGTACCTTATTTTAAGAAATTAACAAGTATTGCATTAATTGAACTTAAAAAACATAATTATAAGATTGCTTTTAAAATGAACTCAATATTAAATGAAAAAGTTTTTGTTGCGTGAAAACGCGTTGCTTTTCATTTCTCACAACACTTTTTTACATTTTGTTCTATATGCTTTAAACAACAAGAGTTTCGTAAAAAAGTGCATATAGAACAAATATTTTAGAGTTTTCCTCGGTGAGAAGGTAATTAACTTAACTTTAACATGGATATATCAAAAACCATTTTTGTCATATAGATTATATTTTTCATATGGAATATATTAAAATAATAATCAAATAAATAAACGTCAATCACTATTTTAAAAAATTTTTTATTAATAAAAATTTCTTTTAAACTAAAAATTATCAGTTAAATATTTTCAACAAATACATTGTTTGGAAAAAAAGGAACTTAGTTTGAATGAACAATTCTAAGGTAACTATATAATAGTCATAAAAAGAATGTGTATTCTTAGCCTTCAGGTAATTATTCGGTGAAAAAAGTAGGTACTTCTAATAAGAAATAGAGTTTAAATAAAATACAAGGATTTACAAATTAAAATTTTGAAGAAATACCAAGAACGGCATATATGTGGGCGTATTTTTGATTTTGATCTCCTGAACACAAATATTGCAATAATTTTTTTTCATGTGAGATTTTTTAGATAAAAACTTTTGTGGTTTTCATGACATGACTTCATTAAAATTTTACTGTAGCTTATTAAATGTGTTCGATGGAAAGATAAAGAATATTGATGGAGAGTCAAATTAATTACCTTTTTATCCGTATATTGTTTGTTTTGATCGAGCAGAAAATGGGCAAGTTATATCTCATCACAATTGAAATTTTGTGAAATTTGTTTTAAGAAATAGTAAATAGTAAGAACTTGTACTTTTACGTTTTTATGATGACCTGTAACTTGACCATTTTCTGCTCGATCGAAACAAACAATGTATGGATGAAAGGTTATTATTTTACCTTTCCAACAGTATGCTTTTTCTTTGAACATATAGTTTTAGCTACAAATGAAGTCATGTGATGAAAACCACAAAAATTATAGCGATATTTGTTAATAGGAGGTTCAAATTAACATACCCACATATATGCCGTACTTGGTATTTTTCAGCTGTAAAGCAGTATTATACATAGATTGTCTCCTTCTGCATTTTTTGTGCGAGGATTTGCTGTTCAACTTTTAGTCTATTCGCATTTATTTCATTTGACTCTTTCAACAGAGACAAAATACTTTGCTGAAATTTACAATTTTCTTTTCGTTGTTCTCGAAGTTCCTTGTATATTAAGCTTTGAGTAGTTGGTCGCGATCTCTTTTTTAAACTTGCACCAAGCGAGCTTGGCAGGCTGCTGATGCTTGGCTTGAAACCGACCGAGTCCTCCATGTCATTGCTGGTCATTATAACAGATTCACTGTCTTCCTCTTTTGCAGCACCAAAATGCTTGCCATCCAACCCAAATACGGATGTGGAAATCCCTGTGAGGTTAATAATCCTCTCCTCAAAACCACTGAAAATAATTTTGTTGCTACCACCTCCCGTTTTTCTGCTCTCTGTGTACGACTCTCATTTTTTTTTTGATTTTGTTTTTTAAATCAGCCCAAACCTGCAAGAAAAATTTAAGATAACAAATTTATTCTTAATATTTAAAACATTTATTTACTTTTTTCCAGCTATCCTCGTCTCTAGTGGGTGGCCCTTCAGCATTCAATAAACCAGCTATTTCCTGCCACAAAGATTGTGTTATTTGGTTATTGTTTGTACGCACAAACGTCCCACTGACCATGTCAGGGTGCCACTCCAGGAACTCCAGCAACAGCTCAAACTGCTTCGATGATGTTATTTTTTTTGAATTCCTGGAAGTAAGGTTAGGAAAGTGTAACTTAAAACATATAATTTTATTAAAGCCAATACTTTTATTTAAGTAACTTTAAATCATAGTTTAACACTTCTATGTTAAATAAATGATAAATAATATATAAAACAACGCTTCAATTAATAAATATTTACATTTTTATTTGCTTCGCTTCTTAGTCACCGCCATGAAATCAAAGTGATATTTTAGCGCAAAAATCGCCTGTCGAAAGCGTTACAACATACCGACTTTCGATAATTTCGACAACTTCGAAAAGTTCGAAGTTACAACATGTTGCCACAGATAGGAAACTTCGATTTTTCAGTCAGAAGTCAGCTGATCTGAGATTGGTTTAGCAATTTGTGAAACTCACGTATTGTGTACGTGAGTTCACCTTTTTTCACCTCATAGCTGTCAATGTTGTTTAATTTCGGATGCTAAAAATCGAAGTTTCCTAAATTAGAAATTTTTGTGTTTATCAGTTAAATCGTTTCATTATTAAAGAAACTTGTGTGAAAAATAACAGAAAGTCTATAATAATTAAACATTAATGAAGAAATGGCAAACAGAAAATTGATGCACACACCATTGTTGGCTTTGGCAACTTTGCTAGCGCAGATCCTCTGTGATGCTGGTAAAAAGGAAGAAGACTGCGGTTGATCCACACTTTCTGATGAATATCTACATATGAGCGCCTAACAAATTATATCCTAAATACATCGCATAATCAAACAAATGTTTTTGCGACCATCAACGTAGCACTGAGATCTGTGAGAAGCGCTATGTTAAACCTGCCATTGGGCCGGTTACCCATTTGAATCTGTTTCGTAAGTCAAAGCGTGTCTTTGATAATCGTCAAATGTTCGCGCTGCGCCAGATTTTTGCGTTTTGCGATAATGTTCGTCTGGAAGATGAAAGTTCCTGCTACGTGCTCCCCAATAATATGATGCTGCAGATCTGAGAGTTTGCCACGTGAAATGCAAGGTATTTTCGCATGCTGCAATCCGATACCTCCATTGGTGCGTCAGAATATGCATATGTTGCATCACATTGTGCTGCGTGCTCAAGAGCAGCCCTTGATGAAGGTAAGATAAGACAATTTTAATATAAGTTGGTTTAACTTTGTTATATTTCTATCAGTACGTTTGATCGGTACTTGGCTCTGTTGCCCATTGCGGAAAAGGAAAAACGAGAAGAGGCTGCACACATAGAGGCGGAGAATAAGAAAGGACAATTGTGTACAAATGTACCTACGCTGATGATCAAACAAGAGGTTACTTTTATGAAACATCTTTATATTAGTTGAAATATAATTGTGTGCTATATACTTTACAGCTGCCCGAATCCATGAACACAGACGAAACTGATGAGCTTAAGCTTCAGCTGAATGAGCTGAAAGCTTGCCAATTAAGAAGATACTTAAGCGAAAATTTGAAGAGTGTGGAAAATAAAGCTGATGAAGCCAGGTTCAACAACAGTAGCGATAGACCTAAGGCCAAACGCATGCGTACATAAACACCCAATGATGACAAATTTAAATTTGTTAACACTTCACACAGCAGCAAAACAAAAAACCAAGCCATCGAAAGAAAGAGTGCACAAACACTACAATGCTACAATGCTACAGAAGATCTAACAAAAAATGCACAGGATGATGACGAAGCCCCTGCAGAAATGCCATCTACATCCGCTGCCCACACCAACGCTAATAAAGGCAACTCAAATAAGGCTAATAAAAAATTCAACAAGCTATTTACATTTAGCAATGTAAAAGGTGAAATGTAGTTAAATATAACATTTCACAATCATTAGTAATAATGACAAGTAATATTATCTAATTATCTTATTTTTGTATCATTTTACATACAACACAAAAGAATCATATCTAAGTTATTTTAACGAGGATTGAATGAATGAACCGAAAAACCCTTAAAAAATAATAAACGGCAAACATATCGCACACCCACTTCAAAAGTGCACAGCTCAACATTTATACATTTTCAGGAGGAGCAAAAAAAGTTTTTTTCTTCAAGGGACTCCATACAAAACAAAAAAAGACAACTATTTTTTTAATTGAAGACTTAGAATATATGTACAAAATTAAGACAGCCGATGAAGATGATCACTACAAACAGTTTTACACGAATAGGTAAAAATGTAGAAATTTTTAATTGTGCACTTTTGAAGTGGGTGTGCGATATGTTTGCCACTTATTATTTTTTAAGGGTTTTTCGGTTCATTCATTCACTGAAAAAGTAACTTTCATCGTATTGTTTTTTTGTTGGTCAGAGCAAAAAACTCCCACAACATATCTTATTTTTTGACGTCTTGCACACAAACTCCAGCAATGCATTGGCATGCACAAAAATCCTCGTTAAAATAACTTACATATGATTCTGTTGTGTTTTATGTAAAATTATACAAAAATAAGATAATTAGATAATATCGCTTTTGAAGTGGATGTGCGATATTTGTTTATGTATGTAGAAGAAATATTTTTACTCTTAGTATTTAGTATTATTGATCTAGAATCTGAACTACTCACCATAAAATAAAAAATATTTTGTATTTTAAAAAAATATCAGTTTTTCAATCAATATATTAACCACTGTAGCGTTATGCGCTGTAGCGGAGCTAAAATTTTTAGTTTACCCAACGAAATATCAACAAATTTTGTATCTTTTGTTTTAGCGGAGCTGTATTCGTCCAAAGTTAGAAATTAGAAAAACTGTTGATTAAGTGTATTTTGGAGCGAATAAGGCAAAAACGAATTTTGGGCAAATACGAATAAGCAATGCGTGGCAGCTGAGACGATTTCTTAAAAAACTTAAGACCTTAATTAAATATTCTTATTAAAATTTTGAAAGAAAAATAACTATCAATAAATCTGTAGCACTACTATATTTAAAAAAATTTTAATAAAAATCGGACCAGTAGCTTTGCAGTAAAGTCGTAACTTTTAATTTTCACTTCAATTTTATATAATAGTATAGATAAACATTAAAGACCACTCCCACGAATTAAGCCTCAGCTTCGGTCTTAAGCTTGGTGATGTAGGCGGCCTTGTGCACTGCTTAGACTTCCTTTCAGGGTTGGTGAGTTTCTTAGGGCCAATTTGTCAGTGCGAGTTTAAACTCTAGTCAAATTAAACCTAGCTTAATTCACCAAAAGTGGTCGTTTTACTACTCTTTGACAAAACATTATTAGTGGTGAATTTATACAAACAGTGAAGTCGAACAGTGTTGCTGCGACGAAGTTAAAAAAGTACCCTAGAAAAGGTCCCAAATGTATCCACTTTAGAAAAAAGAGCATCCACGTATCAAATTCGAAAAATAAATAATATATTCATTTTTTTTAACACAAAAATAAAAACAAAAATTTTTCAAACAATGAAACCCTATTTTTGACGCTTTAATACCAATTGCACTAGAAAAAACGGCATATTTAACCTTTAGCTAAAATACATTTTTTCACTTTTTATTCGTGGTATGTGTATTAAAGCCTTCTAATTACAAATCTGAAAAAATTAATGGTCGCTCTCATCTGGTTTAGAAGTCATATCGCTCCAAAGTTGAAAAATGGGCTAAACAAAACTTGCCATATCTTTGCTATATATAAACAAAACTAAGCAAAATGGGCATTAAAAGAAAGGTATTTCATTACCTATTCAATAATCTATTAACAATAAAATTCCATTAATTACTTCCTAAGAAATAACTCTTTTTATGTTCCAACTATTTTGCATCAAAAATTTTATCAGGTAACCTTGACAATAACCTATTTTCTCACGAGCTGCAAACAAAATAAAACGAGCGTTCAATAACAGTTTTTTCAATACTTTTTTAAAGCACCACCTCCTTCGCTGACATCGTATCGTGGATGTCATCTATCAACAAAGACAAAGATTAATTATGGAAATTATTAATTTGCGTATATTATTTACAAATGAAATTTATTTATTTATTTTATTTATGTGACACAAAACATTTTTGATATCTCCATAGCAACTATAGCACGCTCTCGTTTTGATTTTCTTATGTTTGACATACAGTTATCGCAGCAAAAACTGCCGCTCCTACTTTATAATAATAAGACTATGGAATATTGTAACACTCCACATAAAAACAATTTTTTTATTTTGATAAATTTTCAAAATATGAGCCTGGACGGTGTTGGAGATTTTCACTCTTTTATTTGTAGTCAAAATAAAAACAAAGATTATTAATGGTATTCACTATATCATTTAAGCCCTGCAATTTGCTAAACTTAACAAATTTGTTAAGTCCTGTCAAAATTTTATATGGAAAAAGATTCAGCAAGTTAACAAGCTCAGCTCCGTGTTTTTGCTTAGCCGATACCATTTCTTAAGTTGGAAACGCCAACCTTATTGAGTGAAGTGATAAATCGTTTTTGGATTGAGTTTTAATAAGTACCATATTATTTTTGATTTGTAGCTTTAAATTCTAAAAACTGCTCCTTATTAAAAAAAAAAATAAAAACTTTGCTACGGGGTTGGTAGAGATGCAAAACATTTCAAAGGTTCTGAATAGCAAATGTTTAAAAAGGGTTAACGAACTGTAATATAAAAATTTAAATACATTTTTTTACAGAGTACTGGTTACACGAGTTATTAAAACAACATATTTTTAGTTGCAGAAGTCTGTCTTTCGATTTTGACAATCAGTTTAGCTCTTTATTGTAAAATGTCTTAGCAGGTTCATTCATATCCACAGCTGCTAACTTCAACAATTTAGCAGTTAAGCAGAACTTAACAAAATTTACTGAATACCATAACTATTAAATAATAACAGAAGGATGTGCTTTTGAAATTTAAGTTTTAAAAACAGGGTTTTAACCGGTTTTAAGTGTAACATATACGATTCTTTTAAATAAATTTTGCTAGCGATAGCCACTGATGTTGTGAATTACATATTTCAGATGTTTAGGTTGAATAGCTTTTGTTTTTCTACAACACATCGCCGAAAAAAAGTAGTTTTGAGATAAATAAGTGTTAAAACAGTAAGTATGGATATTTTTAATGTGCGCTCGATACCTTCCAAAACTGCATATAAAATTTAAAAGTTCAAACTTGTTCGTTTTTTAGTAGCTATATTAGAAGAAATATGCTAAGAAAATCTATTAGTCTTATCGTTTATTGCAAGTTTTGAATTACAAAAATTAAATTACATCAGAAAAAACAGCTGAGGAAAACTTAAAAGGCTTATCACAAAATTTGAAAGTTATTTGTAAAGAGGTGGCTTTAATACATATTTTGATAAGAAAATAGTACCCAAAAAAGTCTCGATGTCATAATTTGTCTTAACGTTTTTGTCCAATTTAAGGAACTATCAACTTTTTTATATATTTGCATACAAAAACATATATTCATATTTAAAAAATATCCTTACAGAAGCTCAAATAAAAGTATCCATCCATTTTTAAAAGAGAAAAGTATCCAAATTGATTTGCAGCCAAACGGGAACACTGAAGTCGAAGATTTTCAACATGGCTTATTCACCACTAAAAAACCAGGGAAGTTTTCCTGTGCACTTCTGATTTCTTTTTTGTCATACCTTTTATTACCCATTTTGTTCCAATAATGTAACTTTTTAAAGTATGCGGTTGTAACCTATTATAGGTGAGATTCTCTTCGATTACCAAAAACCAGGGAAGTTTTCCGGTTACAATAACGACCACAGTCAAACATTTTGCGATAGTATTGGGGCAATTTGACGTAAAATCGTACATCGTGCCATCCCTTTCTACAAGTCGCCCATCGAAGTTTCCTATCTGGTTATCTGTGGTCTCCACCAGAGAACTGCAATGAGTATCCGACAGAATTCGGATACTCAAATCATACCCGAGTGTCGTGCTGTTCTCAACTCTATCCATACTTAATAATATGTGTAAAATACTTATAGGCATTCGGCTCATTAGCATTTTTCGGGTATAAGTACATTCTCATATCCGAGAGCGGCGTGATCCGATCCACTTCGAGCCGTTTTCAATGAGTGCGTTTAGTCAGTTTATTACAAAGGCGCTTGATCCGGATGTATTTTGAGTGTACTCTGAGTACTGCTCCTTTTCTGCCAACGTCTCTTAGCGTTAATTATTTGTTTTTTTTGCGTATGCACTTTTCGTAAGTACTTGTCTGCAGGCCATGTGAGCTCTCATTTTTTGTTTGTTTTTTCTCGAAAACTCGTTCTTGGTATTTTATTGCTGCACTCTATGGAGAAAAATCAATAACAACGCTTGTGATTTTGGATTGTTAGACAAAAACAAAAATAAAACAAAATTGAAATGCCGGCGCACAGTAGTCAAAAGTTAGAAATAAATACCAAAACTGATAATCTCTTTTTGTGATTTTTTTTTCTTTGCGTTGTTTAAGAATATTCTAACTAGCATGATTCCAAAATATTTATCGGAAATATATATAGGTTTCTGTGTAGACACCTTAAAATACGATTGATGTAAAAATGTTGAAAAAATTCCGGAAATTTAACTTCAAGAGTTATTCTATTGAAAAATATCAATATTACAGACAATTGAGTTAACGTATTGCACTCTGGTTTTTTTTAAGTACAAAAAGCATTATTGAAAAAGTTTTTTGCTTACTTGAAAAATTTTTTTATTTTTGCAATAAATTTCTTATGCAAAGTTGATATGACAAAAAAACGTAAATTTATTTTTAGCAGAATAAAACATAATGATCTTCGGATGTCGACGGTATTTTAAATAAAGAAATGCTTTTATTGGACTTTAAGTTGAGCGATTAAAAAAAACTGACAGAATTTTTTGCGTCTTTGAACAACATTTGTTAAAAACTAAATGCGTTTCGAAGAAAATATAGATTTGTTTAGTCTCAAGGTTTATAACTATAGTCATTTTCTTTAGTATGTTTTTAGGCATTTCTTTAGATAACGATCACTGCCTACGAAAGTGCCGCATATTAATATATAGGTATATTTTTTTTATTTAAAATCGTTAAATATTTAATGTAAATAGTGAAAGCATTTACTTACTAAATACGATAAATGGTTTGAAATGTTATAATTCTTCTTTTGCAATACTAGAATATATTTACAGAGTACTTAAGTATTCTATAGTGTGTTTCTCAGTCTATTAATTTGCTATGTTAATATATAGTGTATATTTTTTTAAATAATAACAATTAAATTGAATTAGTAAAACAGTAATATGATTTGTTTAAAGTTAAATTAATTCACATTATCTTATAGCTTACTATGAAACATTTTAATAAATTTCGCAATAAAATGCTTTCAAAACTATTCAAATATTCAAATTTCCTTGTCAAGAAATGTTCTTTAAACATCTTCAATTAGCTAAAAGTGAAATATATATACTTTGATTCTAAACAACAGAATTAGAATACGTACACGGAGAAAATTTATTTGCTTGAATCAAGCAAATGTTTTGCTTAAAAGCAAATCAGCAAAACTTTGCTCAATCACAATGTGATTTAAGAAAAAAATTGCTAAATTGCAATCACTCCTCGTGTATTTAGGAAAAAACAAAAATTTGATTAAATTCAAGCAAAATTTTGCTAAGTTATAAAATGAAAATCAAATTTTTACTTAATTGAAGCAAATAATTGCTTAGTTATTATAAATTGGAATAGCACATTTTGATTAGTTTTTGCTGAAATTTAGCATAATTTTGAAGTGGCTGAAAATTAAGCGCATGTTTTGCTTAACCACAGTAATAATTTAGCAAACAGTTTTCTCCGTGTATGCAAGCCATGTTTTTATGCTACACGACCTGTGCTCACTTAATCACAATGCCAAAAAGTATGCTATTATCTTTTTAACTGTTGATAGTATCACATTTACAACACCAACGTCAATTTGTGGCAAAACGCATGAGGTTCACTCCTTTTTATTTTTTAAATAAAAACGAAACGATAAGCTTTTTTTTTGATGATTTCTTTCTGTTTTTATAAAAAGCAAACAAATAATATCTTTGAATATATGACTATAAACAACAAATTTTAACAGTTTAGATGCTGCGCTTCATTGAAGTTGGAATAGGGAAAAACACGTGAAGTGGAAAATTTCGTATGGGAGGTGGGCGTGGCAAATTACTTTTTATGGTAGACATATATTGAAGATTTCTGACAGAATGGTTCTTGCATTGGTTCAAGACCAAAAAAAAATATGGCGTTTCAAATATTTGTGTTGTATGGGGGGTAGGCGTGATTGAGGGAGATTTTAAAATATTTTTGTGTGTATTCTAATAAAGCAAATTCAAAATAATACACAAAATTTAATTTATCTACGATGAGTCCTTTTATTTATTGAAAACTTTTGTATGGGGCTCAACCACTGTGTGGCGCACGTGTCTTTTTGCTTCTTGTGCGTAAGCACGTGCAATAGAAGTTTAAGTTAAATTATGCGCATGTGATTTGGCAACTTAAGGTTACAGAAAAATAAAAAAAAAAATACTTTACAAGTTTAATAATAATTGCTGATTGCAGAAAATGAATGACACTTACGATACTATCGAAACTGCGTATTATTTTTAAGCCTCAACAACTTTATCTTATGCGCAGCTTTCACTGTGCAAGATAAAAACAAAGAGCTACACAAGAATAACACATCTGTTATTCAGCATATAGATCAGTGCTGATCATTTCATAGAACAATTGTTTGCGCTCAAATCACATGTATTCTTACGCTCTTGCTTTTAGTCGTCACTGAACCAGCGCCGAATGAACATCAAGCGGACGTATGCTTATTTTGTCTGTTTTTTTTCTTTTTTTTTATTATAATGCACTGAAAAAAATTAATAGCAATGTACGACAAGTATTTTATGATTATAAATGCGTATGGTAATCCCCAATGCCTTATTTGTTATAAAACATTTAAAGAAAATAATTTAAATGTTTGTAAACGACATTTTCACTCTTTTCATGACAATTTTAATGAATTAAATGAAAATGAAAAAGAAAAGCAGTTTGCTTCAAACAAACTAATTTTTATTGAAAAATTAAAAGAATGGTTAATCAATTTGGAAACCAATAAACCGAGATCGACAAATAAAAATGTAAAAAAAGATATATCAAGCTTAATAAGCTTGGACATAGTTAAACACGGCAGGCCGTTTTCAGATGGAAAATTTGTAAAACAAATGTTTGAAAAAGTTTTTGAAAAGCTTAATTGCAATTTAAGTTTAATAAAATCCATTCCTTTGTCCCGTTATACCGTAGTTAGACGTACTATGGAAATGGGAGTTTATGCTGAGTCTGTTATTAGGCAAACTCTTGAAAATTGTGTTTTTTTTTCTTTTTGCTTGGACGAAAGCACAGACATAAACGGTCTGTGCCAACTAATTATTTGCGTTCGTTGCGTTGATGCAAACTCAAATGTTTTTGAAACAATGTTTTCACTTGAAACGTTTGACGCAAACGTGACAGGGAAAGTGCTGTTTGATGTTGTCAGCAATAAATTATTATCTTTAGTAGATCCTAGAAAACTTACTGGTGTCTGTACGGACGGGGCAAATGTCATGACAGGAAAAAACGAAGGATTAGTTGGACAATTGAAAAAACATGGCTTTTCAGTTCAAAACTTTCACTGCATTATCCATCAAGCCGCTCTTGCGTCCAAATTCCTATCTGAGTGCACTGCCATGAAATCTGCGGAGCAAATAATTAACAAGATTCGCGGTGGACATAAACATCTTACCCACAGGAAGTTTAAAAAAATTTTTAAAAAGTAAGAATGCTTCCCACAGTGATTTAAAAATGTTTTCCGAAGTCCGGTGGTTAAGCCGTGGTTTATGCCTTAATAGAGTTTTTGACCTAAAAGAAGAAATTACAGAGTTTTTTGAAATTGAAAGCATGGAAGAGTATTATTTTTTAAAAGACGATGAATTTATTTTAGATCTTGCGTTTTTAGCAGACACAACTTCATATCTTAATGAATTTAATTTAGAGCTTCAAGGAAAGGGAAAAAATATATCTGAATTGTACAAAACTCTTTTCAATTTTAAAACAAAATTATATTTGCTACTGCTCCAAATCCAGTTCGACGATTTTTCAAATTTCCCAAAAACTTTACAAATATGTGGCAATAAAAATAATTTTAGAAAATATGAACATTTAGTTATATTTGAAACCCTTTTTTATAATTTTGAGGATAGGTTTCAAGATCTGCAAAATATAAAACAATTACTAGATCTCTTCGAGAATCCGTTTTCATGTGAAGTTAGCAACTACGAGTATCAAGTACAAGTAGAACTAATAATACTTCGAAGTGAGGTGCAAGCACCAAGCAGAACGGAAATTATAGATTTTTGGAAAAGTTTAAATCACGCCATATATCCTGAACTAAAAACAATTTCACTAAAAATATTATCGTTTTTCCCAACAACCTACCTTTGTGAACAAATTTTTTCAGATTTAAAATTTATTTGTTCTAAACAACGTAACGCATTAAGCTCTGTAAATTTAAAAAATATCTTACTAGTACGCAATTGTCACGAAAGCGTAAATATAGAAAAATTTATTTCTGGGTAATGTATTTAATAATGCATTACCTTGTAATATATAAGGCTCATTCTATATTGAATCGATACCAATTTCGACATGGAAAGGTTTCAATAAAAAAATTTGCTAAATATGCAACAATTTTTTTAACTCATAATTGGACAACATAATAAATCCAACAGATTAAATATATTTTAATAATATGTAAATACAATGAAATCATTAATATTGATTGAAAAAATCTATTATTTTTTGTTTTTTATAGAATAAAAAAGCCACCCTAATGTATATATGTATTTACTTTTTTCCTTTTAAAAATTGAATTACTGTTCAATTTTTATTTCTTAAAACGGTGTAGTATTTATTTATTTTTTCCGATAGTACTTAACTTTTTACATAAAACATTCACATTATCATATTTTAAATATAATATAAAATCATACAGAAACTAATATTCCTACCAACCCGTTCAACATTTCTTACAGTGCAATTCTCTTTTTCTCACCAACACAACTACATTTCAACTTTTGATCAGCACTGATATAGATACGCTCAATAAAAAATAGCACAAAACAAATACATAAAACTCGCTCACTATTTACTGCTGCGCTCTACTGCGCTCTCTTTCATATCTGTGGCAGATGAGCCGAGTGATTCGGCTACTTGTGTCGATTATGAGTATTTCGGTAAGTAGGATAAATATCAGCAAGACGACAACAACCATAAGTATTAATGAACCGAAAAAACCCGATCTTTCCCGATCCGACTCATGACTTAGGATACTCATATTTATTGGAGCGGCCGCATTCTAGCTTCGTAGAAGAGAATATGAGTCGAGTTGCGTGCGCTATGGGTGAGTAGGTTTTTGTACTTATTTTTTTCGGATATACTCAGAGTCGCAAAAGAGCTATCCGTTGCAGATCTCTGGTCTCCACGAGGTATGTCACATGCCATCATACACATTAACGTACCAACTGTCAAAATATGTCACAGTATTTGTTTGGTGGGCATTCTATGCCATGGCATGGCAGAATAACCAGGTAGCAAAGAAGTAAAATATAAGGAAGTGGTGTAATAGCAGAAAAGTGTGGTATTTTCTATATTGGTGTTGGTTCGCATAAATACAGAAACAATCACAAAGGGCCGTATTCGGTTGTATCGTAAAAGAAGGCCCAAACTGTTAAAGTTTGTTCTAATGCATTAAAATTTTAGAAACATTTCAAGAATAGCAACAACTCTAATTATATAAAAAATTTTTGATCGCTCGCAATTGGCTTAGAAGTTATAGGCATCCAACGTTGGAAAAAGTGGACTAAAAATTAACTTGATTTTTTAAGTTATCCAACAAAACTAAACTTTATGGGTATCAAAAGAGAGATAATACAAGTATCTATTCAACAAGATATCAAACATAAAAATACATGCATTTAAGATACAACCCTTTTTTTACTTAATATCGCGAGGTTTTTCCAAATTTAATAAAAAAAAATAAAGGTATCAAAAGGAGGCCTTCGGATGCTGCTTAGGGTTTACAAACCTCAGTAAGTACCACACAGGCTTCTCTGTCTACAGCAGTTCTGAATGTAGTTATCTTTTTAATAATTCTCTTTTTAATTTATTGCTTTCGTAAAAGAGAAACCACTAGTCTTTCAGACAAATTCTAATTATAAAAAATTATATCTTAATGAATTCTTATGGAATTCTAAATTTGACACCTCGTTGAATAGATACGCACATTACCTTTGTTTTAATACCCATAAAGCTTAGTTTTGTTGAAAAACTAGAAAAACTGCAAGATTTTTAGGTAATTTTTTTATATTTGAAGGCCTATAAATTCTAAACTTCAACTTTAATTACAAATTAAATTAGGTTAATTTTTTAAAATCCTTATTTTTTTGGGTGTTTCTGCCTAGTTGTTGTGTAAAAATCAGAAAAATTTAACAAACAGGTACTAAATCTGATTCACTATGCTGAAAACAAGAGCGCCCCAAATATGTATTCAACTGCGAAAAATGACTGCGCCCCTGAAGCAGTGTTTGTGTTTTGACAGATGTGGTTTGATCAAACTGGCGGAAAATCGACGGGGTCTAAATTGCATTTTTAAACCATTTTAAATAAGAAATATATAAATTTCTAACACAAATAAGTTAAAAAAATATCGTTAGAAACTAAATAAAGCACTTTTGTTAAAAGAATTTAAACCGTATGGACATATTTACCTGTGGAACGAATGCGTATTGTTTTTAAGTTTTCTGGAACTTTTACAATTCTTAACCGCACAACTCATATTGCATTTGTTTTAGTGGTTTTTTTTTTCTTTAATTTTGTTGCTTTTTAAGCAGTGAAAAATGCTTAAAATTAAATTATTTTCAACTATTTTGCTGAGGAGTCTTCCAATCAGATGCCAGGGTTCTCAAAAATGTCAAAAAACACACTCTCTCTCGCTCGCACAATTTACGAATGGTGCGACAGTTCACGTACAGTGTATGTGTAAGCAACACCATTTCCTTATATTTTACTTCTTTGCCAGGTATGGTAAAGAGATTCACCACACCGGCAGCTAATGTCAAAATCATGTCAAAATCACAAAATACAGTGCTGCCGTATCTTCAAAGAAAAATCCATGATTGTATCATTAAGGGTATTCACAGTTACGTGGTTTTCAGTGTGGCTAAAAAACCCCGTAGTATTAATACAACACTTTACCAACCTGTTTTTATATACATATGTTGTTGTTTTACATGAAAGCTCTACAAACCAAAACTCTGGTAGTTTTAAGTAGCCCAATAATATTGTATGTTTGATGAACGTGGTTTTTAAAGTTCCATAAACAGGTGTTGCTTTATGTGTTTTTACAGCAGTTTGACTGTTTCTTTGTATTTAGTTTGTTTTCCAATAAGCCAATTAGATTCGTTTGCTTAGTTTCGTTTGTTGTGTATGTGTTTTTTGTGTGCATGTAGTTTCACATGTGATGTAGGCTGCACATTTATGCGCACTGAGAGCGGAATCTGTTAAATATTATATTATGAATAAATATTAATTTCATTGTTTCAAACAGTCGCACTTTTGTGTTTTTGATTTTTTTTAAATTAATATTTATATTAAAATTAAGAATTAAAATGGACAAAAAATAATGAGCAGTAATAAATTAGTGAAAATAAAACTGTAAAATCACATAAAAACTTATTTGTTTCATTAAATATACATTTTTTTTTTCTTACTTTATCCCATTTACCATAGTATAAATTCCCCTCAAAGCATTTGTCTCACAATACTGAAAAGTGGCATCGCTAAAATTAATTTTGTTATTAGCTGTCGGTGTGGTGAATCTCTTTACCCTACCTGGTTATTCTGCCATGTGCCATGGCATGTTAGTTGAAACCACAGATAACCAGATAGGAAACTTCGATTTTGCAGTAAAAAATCAGCTGATCTGAGATTGGTTTTGCAATTTGTGAAATTCACGTATTGTGTACGCGAATTCACCTTTTTCACCTTATAGCTGTCAATGTTGTTTAATGTCAGATGCTAAAATCGAAGTTTCCTAAATTATAAATGTTTGTGTTTATCAGTTAAATCGTTTCATTATTAAAGAAACTTGTGTGAAAAATAACAGAAAATCTAAAATAATTAAACATTGGCCGCATTCAGCGTAGACAACAGTTGGCAACTGTTGTGTAAAAATTCGCTGAATGGTACAAATTTGGTAGCGCTAACTAAAACTGATAAAGTAGCGAACGCCTTTTAATCGAGCGAACAAATTCTATGCTACATGAACACAACTGTTTGCTTAGCTGTCAGATGCTGTTACTGACGCTGTTAAATTAATAAACGCAAAAAGAACGCAGCAAATTTAAGTGAGAAACCTTTGCAATTGAATTAAATTTATATAAAAATTAAATTGAATCTAACTTCTGACGTGCAGAGTAGCAACACATTCAGAGAAAAACATCGTGGACTAAGGTAGCGCTATCCTTACAGTTCACAACAGTTGTCTGCGCTGAATGCGGCCATTAATAAAGAAATGGCAAACAGAAAATTGATGTGTGTGCTGTTGTTGACTTTGGCAACATTGCCAGCGCAGATCCTTCGTGATGCTGGTAAAAAGAAGGAAGACTGCAGTTAATCTACACTTTCTGATGAATATCTATGAGCGCCTAACAAACTATATCCTAGATGCATCGCACAATCAAACAAATGTTTTGGCGACCATCTATCAACGTAGCACTGAGATCTATAAGAAGCGCTATGTTAAACCTACTATTGGGCCGGATACCCATTTGGATCTGTTTCGTAAGTCAAAGCGTGTATTTGATAATCGTCAAATGTTCGATTTTTGCGTTCCGCGATAGTGTTGCTCGTCTGAAAGATAAAAGTTACGACTACTTGCCAACCATATGATGCAGATCTGAGAGTTTTCCACGTGCAAGGCAAGGCATTTTGTCATGCTGCAGTCCGATACCTCCATTGGTGCGTCAGAATGTGCATACGTTGCATCAGATTGTGCTGCGTGCTCGAGAGCAGCCCATGCTGAAGGTAAGATAGTAAAAAGACAATTTAAATATAAGCTGGTTTAACTTTGATATATTTCTTAGCCAATTCTTGAAACAGCCGAAGTCGTCAAGGGAAATTTTAAAATGATAGAGCAAATTCAATTCATAAGTCCTTATGAACGCTACTTGGCTAAGTTGCTGCCCATTGCGGAAAAGGAAAAACGAGAAGAGGCTGCACGCATAGAGGCGTAGAATAAGAAACGACAGTTGTATCCAAATGTACCTACGCTGATTATCAAACAAGAGGTTATTTTTATGAAACATTTTTATTAGTTGAAATATAATTGTGTGCTATATACTTTACAGCTGCCCGAATCTATGAACACAGACGAAACTGATGAGCTATATAGCTTGCCAATTAAGGAGATGCTTAAGCGAAAATATGAAGATATTTGTGGCAAAGAACGGTTTATCAGCGGTTTATCAACAAATCAGCATTAAAAATTTCCAAAATGTTTTTGAGCTTTTATTAGAAAATTATTCATAATAATGGTGATTATGTAACTATCTTATTTTTGTATAATTTTACATAAAACACAAAAGAATCATGTCTAAGTTATTTTAACGAGGATTTTTGTGTATATCAATGCATTGCTGGAGTTTGTGTACAAGACATCAACAAATAAGATATGTTGTGAGAGTTACTTGCTCTCGCCAACAAAAAAACAATTCGACGAAAGTTACTTTTCCAGTGAATGAATGGACCGAAAAACCCTTTAAAAATTAATAAGTGACAAACATATCGCACACCCACTTCAAAAGTGCACAACTCAAAATTTATACATATTCAGGAGGAGCAAAAAACAATTTTTTTTCTTCAAGTGACTCCATACAAAACAAAAAGAGACAAAACGATTTTTTTTAATTAAAGACTAAGAATATGTGTACAAAATTAAGACATCCAATGTAGATGATCACTACAAACAGTTTTACACGAAAAGGCCAAAATTTCGAAATTTTGAGTTGTGCACTTATTAATTTTTGAAGGGTTTTCCGGTTCATTCATTTACTGAAAAGGTAACTTTCGTCGTAGTGTTTTTTTGTTAGTGAGAGCAAGTAACTCTCACAACATATCTTAATTTTGACGTCTTGTACACAAACTTCAGCAATGCATTGGTATACGCAAAAATCCTCTTTAAAATAACTTAGATATGATTCTTTTATATTTTATGTAAAATGATACAAAAAGAAGATAATTAAATACGTTTACTTTTGAAGTGGGTGTGCGATATGTGTTTATGTAAATAGAAGAAATATTTTTAATCTTAGTATTTAGTATTATTGATCTAGAATCTGAAATACTCAGCATAAAATAAAAAAATATTATTTTGTATTTTAAAAAATATAAGTTTTTCAATCAATATTTTAACAACTATCATGTCGTGTGCTGTAGCGGAGCTAAAATTTTCAGTTTATCCGACGAAATATTAACAATTTTTGTATCTCTTGTTTTAGCAGAGCTGTAATCGTCCAAAGTTAGAATTTAGAAAAAAAACTGTTGATTAAGTGTATTTTTACATAAAAAACACATTTTAAATTTGGACGACTGGCGCTAAAACAAAAGATACCTGATACGGAATTTGTAGACTAGTATTATTTATCCAAACATGTCTGAAAATAAGTGTACTGCTAATATTTCGTTCGCAACTGTCCCTATACGGCAGTTTAAAAACTAAGTTATAAACTGCGAATTTAATTTCAAATTTCAACTTATAAACTGTAGTAAACTTAGACGTTTTGAAAAAAATTGACAACAATAAAGTCAATGGCCTATTATCATAGTCAAAATAAAGTCGACTTTAAATTTAGTGCAAGCTTTTTGACAACATATTATATTGAAAAACTGTCAAAAATGCTTATACTAAATTTGAAGTCGACTTAAATTTGACTATGATAATGGGCCAATGTTTGTCAATACAAATGTTTTGTCCATCCCAAACACGACGTTCGTATACTTGAAGTGCACGCATCTACTGTACGACCCAGTCAAAAATAACTCCTTACAAGTTTAATTTATTGTTACTCTTCTCTCTCGAGCTTTAAAAATTTGTAAAATAACGCTTTTAAGCTACTTCAATCGAGTGCAGGAACAGACCTAATATGATGCGTTACGATACAGATTTTTTTCTTCAAATAAGTACAAATGGCTTTAATTTTTTATTATATTTTATTGAACTAGAAAACAATTTAAAGTGTAACTCATGACCGAAAAAATTGAAAATTGAAAAAGAACTAACTAAACTTTATATTATATAGGCATTTACTATACTTAACGAGCCGAAAGCCCCGGCAGCTAGCGCTCTTGTTTTCTATAATAAATAAATAAATATTATACTTAAAAAATTTAAAATTTTCGTTTAAATTTTGTCACCATTCCTGAAGTTTGCTTGGCATTCATCTTTTTGTTGCCATTTTGTATATTCAAATTAAGATCAGCTGTCAGTACTCACAAAATATCACTCACACGCACATCAAACCATTTCTGAAAGCTTTGGGTTTTTTTGAAAGCTTTCATAAACAGTGCATTAAAGCGGTCGTAATCCTTTGATGCTGCATCTACATTATAGCAACAAATCAAATTAAAAATGTTAGCAATGGTCAAAAATTACATCTACCAACACACTCACCGTTAGAAACAGCAGTGCGCAGCAAAGCCAACATGTTACCCTGAAACTGATCCACTGCTCGCTGCCCTCAGCATCCTCTTTAGGCGTTTGAACATGCTTCATTAAATTGTCCATGAAACGCAAGTCTTCAGTACTCAAGGCTATTTGACGTCGCAGCTCTTGGTCATGCGCATCAATGTTGGCATTTTCTATACACACTAGAACTTCAGCGAGCTGAATCTTTTGCTGAAAAAGCACATTCGTGGTGCCAATGACAGGTAAGTACAGACCTGTCATTGTCAACAGATCCATGTATGGCAAGCAGATTGCCACTGGCAAAGATGGTTATGGGTGCACGGTACTCATTTGGATTTTAAAAGCCTTCTAATTCAAAATCCGGAAAAATTTTAGGCCGCTCGCAAGTGGCTTCGAAGTTTTAGGGTCCAAACATGTAAAAATTGGCCTCAAAAACATGTGATTTTTTATATTATTTCCCTACTATACTTATCATTATGGGTATCAAAAGAAAGCTAATGATGTTAATTGTTCAACGAGTCATTTATCATAAAAATCCATGCATTATTTTTGAAGATATAACATTTTACGTATTATGCATATTAGAATGAATTAAGAATTATATTCTGAAGTACTGTAGACAGCGTAGCCGGTTTTGGACTTACTGAGGGTTGTAATCCCTAAGCAGTGGCCGAAGGCCGCCTATTAAAATGAGATAACTAAATACATTTAGTTTTTTACACTTACATTTTTATTTTTTCGTAACAGGGTGAACCGTCAAGTATGCATATTACGTAAAATGTTATATCTTTAAAAGCAATGCTTGGATTTTTATGATAAATAACTCGTTTAATAGGTAACATAAATAGCTTTCTGTTGATACCCATAATGATTAGTATAGTAGGGAAATAATATAAAAAATCACATGTTTTTGAGGCCAATTATTACATGTTTGGACCCTATAACTTCTAAGCCACTTGCGAGCGGCATAAAATTTTTCCGGATTTTGATTTAGAAGGCTTTTATACACATGAATAAAAAAAAATTATTTTTAAAATTCGAGTTTTCACTATTCTTCAATTGTTTCGGATTGACGGCAGTCTGTGTCAGCAGATTGGCTAAAGAGTTCAGATTAAACCTTTTTTAAATAAGCTGCTGCACTCATTAAGTTTACCCAAATCAACTAGACATTCCGCAGAATCCATGCGATTCAACTCGCGTGTTGACTGCGGTGCTGCAAAATCACCACTGGCTCCAGATAACCTTGCTGTGTAATCATCACACTGCAATCAAGTTTAACACAGCTGGCTTACTCTGGCGAATCCTTTTTCGAAGATACAACCTCAACTGTTGGCGCTACATCAATGTTCACGGACTACTCCGTTTGCTGATGTGTTTCTCATGACCAAGTGCAGCGATAACGTCTTTGGCGCAGCCCTTGGGCCTTTTCTTAATCCTTCAAATCCGCTGAGTCAGCTTGTTTACCTTTGTTCAGCAGCAGTGTATCGAAGAGCACAAAGCGTTTGGAGTTCCAAAGACCATAAAAGTCCATAAAACAAAGACAAAGATTAATTATGGAAATTATTAATTTGCACACATTATTTACAAATGAAATTTATTTATTTATTTTTTTTATGTGACACAAATCATTTTTGATATCTCCATGGAAACCATATCATGCCCTCGTTTTGATTTTCTTTTGTTTGACATAAGTTTATCGCAGCAAAAACTGCCGCTTCTACTTTATAATAATTATTCTATTGTAAAGGGTGTTTTTTTAGAGGTTTGTTTTCGAATAGAGATAAAACTGGCATTTTGTGGTCAAATCTGGCAACTCTAATGTCAATTATGTTCAGTTTGGTTTGCCATTTCATCATGAACAGGTTGACAAAAGAACAACGCTTGCAAATCGTGGAAATTTAAGGCCCAAACATAATAGGCTAGAGCTGGCTGCATCTAATGTCAAATTTTATACGAATACATAGAAATCATGCGTGCAGACCATAATAGCTCAAGCCAGCTTTTTCGTTAAGTTTCGTTAACTTGATCTGGCTGCAGGCAAAGCGATTCAAATCGAAAGCTCCGTGCGTAACTGTCAAACAAATAAAATTTAATTTTCTGAATTGATGAATATAAAATGGCAAACGCTGCTGATTACGAGTTTATATCGTGCCTTATAGACAACGTGCGGCAAAACAAATGTCTATATGACAAAAAAGATCAATTTTATTTCAATAAATTTAAAAAGGAAAGAGCCTGGGATGAAATCGCAAAATTGTGCAATAAAAACAGTGAGTTTCTACCATGTTGAGGTGTTGCGCTATTGAATTTTTGTATTGTTTTAGTCGAAGAAGTAAAGCAAAAATGGAAACTCCTTCGGGAGAAATATGTTAAAGAGACGCGAAAATTGGACTCGCCATCAGGAAGTGCTTGCTGCTATGAAAATTGGCAATATTATGATGATTTATCTTTCCTTAAAGATTCAATAGCTGTCCGAAGGTATGTAATTTTTCTATTTTGTTTATTTCCACATTAAATGCAATTTTATTAATTTAATTATAGAACGTTGTGTAACGAAATGGATAGTTTAAATAATGATACAGTTGTTTATTCTATAGAGGAGTCCACTGATGAAGTTCGAGAAAGAAGCGATTGTTTAAGTCCTGCTCCAGCGAAAAGATCAAGGGTTGCTATTGAAAAGCTGTACAATAAGTTCGGTGAAGTAGTAGACAAAGTAGAAAAAACTCTGTTGGTTGCTCCAGAGCCTACAACAGATGAACTTTTCATAAGGACAATGGTGTCCATGATAAAAGATTTACCATTACAAATAAAAGACAAATTTTACTTGGATATGATGGCTGAAGTTCTTAGATTAAGAGCCCAAATTTGTGAACATTAGGATTCAAGATGGATTGTTATGAAACTATTTACTGAGATACCTCACAATAAACGTGTTTATTTATTTTTCTTTTCTGTAATAAACTTTACTGTTTAACTTAACTGTTTATTAACTGTTTTATCTTTTTGATAGTTACCTTTTGTAATTATTTTGGTACCTTTCTAACGTTCTAAAAAAACGAGTTTTTAATTTGAAGGGATGATTGCAGGTAATCTTATAGTTTTTGCTATAGTAAATATACTAAAAAAATTGGAGCTGAATCGGACTTATATTTTTTTCCATAATCTTTGGCACCATTTTTTTTAATGCTGTTGGACATACGATTTATTCTACAGTATACAGATGTTCGAATATATATACATATTTGCATATGTTAAAGATTTCAACCTCAAATTTTAAACACATATTCTACACACATATAGTGACTTTTTTATGGAAAAAAAGAATTCGAAAAATTTTTCAAATTAAAAAGACTCCTTAATATTTATAATAAGATGGTCTACAAAAGCAATAAACAAGTTATTATAGTGATTTTTGTTATCAGCTTTTTATTGATTATGATTATTTTTAATTATCTTTTAAAAAATTACAAATTGAATTCCGTATTTCGGTAGATCTTCGCCCATCGTAATGATTTGCAGATGCCGACGGTAAAATTGATGGTATGTAATTTGTGACTTCTCTTCGCCATAGACCATGCTGAAGATCACCATTGCAGTTTTCCCAATCCATATAATTGTTGGGGCAATAATTTATCGATTCTTTTTTGTTAAACATGATAAAATTATGCAAGGCCACACAAGCTAGCACGACTTTTTCTGCATTTTCGGCAATCATATGTATTGTTGTTAACAAAATCCGCCAACGAGATACAAGAATGCCAAAAGAATTTTCAATAGTTCGTCGAGCTCTTGAAAGTCTTTTATTAAAGTTTTCTTTATCTTGCGGTAAAATTACACCTGGATATGGTCGCATCAGATTTTTCCCCAAAGGAAATGCTGCGTCTCCAACAAAATAATGCGGAATTTGTATTTCGGTGTTTGGTAAACTTTTTGGTGGAGGTATTGGAAGTTTGCCGTTTAAAAGCATCTTTCCAAACCGACTTACTTGAAAAATTCCTGCAATTGTTGCAAAAAAAGTTGTTAGCAGCGGTCCGAACAATTTGAAAATATATCTTACCGCCGTCGCTCTGACTGCCATAAGCTCCCAGATCAACGTGGGTAAATCGATAATTTTCATCGCATACTGCTAGTAAAACCATACTGAAGTATTTCTTGTAGCAAAAGAATTGACTACCGCTGTTTGGGGGACATCGAATAGCAATATGTTTACCATCAATGGCCCCCAAACAGTTGGGCATGTCCCACATGTTCCAAAATCCAGCAGCAATTTGCTTAATAGCCCAAACAGAATAAGCATAGCAAACACGCAGCCAACAGAAGAAATGTCAACATAGAAGTTGGTTGCCTTGCAACCCTATGAAATGAACATAATGAAAATAACCAACACGTAGCGAACGCAGCCGACACAAAAATGTTGACGAACTTTTAACTTTTGCCGCAGCCAACGGTAGCGAAATGTCAAAATACATTGTTCAAATTAGAACACTTAAAATTGACTGAAACATATTAGTCCAAATTAGTAAAAAAACAAACAAATTATTGTATGCAAAAGGCTGTATCTATTTATTTAGTAAAAAATAACAAAATATTGTAAGCATAAAGTTCTATCTGCGTTATTAACACAAATTCGATTCTGTGCACAACATTTCGTTGACTATGTTTTCGACAGCTCGCTACATGTTGGCTATGCCTATTCTGTTTGGGCTATAAAGTCTTCCATGTTTGGCTCCGCTACGTAGACCGGATATAACGCCTTCCAAATAATTTCCGCGGTTTCAAGTACAATAATGCGAATGGTTTCTTTCCCCATTTTAAAAGACCATGCAAGAGATTGTATGGAGGTACCTTGTGACAAATAGCTAAAAAAAATTTTGTATTTTCGGAAAGGCCTCTAATATTCTATAAAATATATACTCACAGCAACAATATGGCCAGACGACATTCAGGTTCTATTGGCTCCCTAATGGAATGCTTCTGCAAGAAGGGTTTTATTAAAGTTAATAAAACGTCATATACATTTCTTGTCATTCTGGTATATATAAAAAACTGATCACTATCATTCTCTTTCATTTTTAAGAATGAAACCGTGAAATATCCTTTAACTTTTCTGTCGCGGTTCACAGGACGAACACTGCATGAGCGGTGTTTTTTTTTGTTTTTTCTTCCAACTCTTCAATATCTTGCAGCACACATAGTCCATCGCAAACTGCCCCCAAAATTCTTAGTTTTTTTAATAAAATTAATTTGTTTGTGTGTTCCATTGCCAGTGCTTTTTTAATAATGAATTTACTTTATGATAAAAATTAAATTTTTCACAGAAAACAATCGTAAAAATATAAATCATCAACAATAGACATATATAGGCAAGCCAACTAATCTTTATTATGGGCAAATTAAGTATTTGACAGAACTTGAGCTAGCTTTTCGTTAATTTTTGACATAAGCTGCAGCCAGCTCTAGGCTATTATGTTTGAGCCTTTATTTCGAAAATAATGGTTCAGTTCGCGAAGTTTACCGCAAGCTCCGTCCATTTTATGGTCGACATAATCGTCCATCAGAGCAATTAATTCGGTTAATCATGGGTCGTTTTCGCACTACGTTTACTCTATGTGATAATACGCATCCGCAGAGACGTCGAACAGTGCGCACCGAAGAAACAATTGCCGTTGTAGACCAAAATGTTGAAGAGGACCCGAATGAATCGATTCGCCACCGTGCACAGCAATTGGAGCTTTGTCCATCAACTTTATGGAAGATCTTGGCTTGCGACCTTACAAGATCCAGCTTGTGCAAGAATTAAAGCCGCGAGACCATGCAATGCGTCGTGATTTTGGTGTATGGGCCGAAAATGAGATTGATCTCGATGCTGATTTTCATCGCAAAATTTTGTTCAGTGATGAGGCTCATTTTTGGTTGAATGGCTACGTCAACAAGCAAAATTGCCGCATTTGGAGTGAAGAGAATCCACATGAGACCCTTGAGACGCCATTACATCCACAAAAACTGACTGTTTGGTGTGCTCTATGGGCTGGTGGAGTCATTGGGCCATACTTCTTCCGAAATAATGCTGGAGAGTCAGTTACCGTTAATGGAGACCGGTATAGAGCCATGATAACCGACTATTTTGTTCCCGAATTGGATGGCATGAATGTGGATGAGTTGTGGTTCCAACAAGACGGCGCTACATGCCACACAGCGCACGTCACAATCGATTTATTGAAGGAAACATTCGATGAGCGCATAATTTCGCGGAATGGACCTGTCAATTGGCCACCAAGATCGTGTGATTTGACACCATTGGATTATTTTCTTTGGGGATATGTGAAGTCGCTCGTCTACGCCAACAAACCAGAAACGTTAGGGGACTTGGAAGCCAACATTCGTGGCGTTATTGCCGACATACAAAAAGTGGTTGAAAATTGAACCTGTAGAATTGGCTTTATTCGAGCCAGCCGTGGCAGCCACATGCCCGAAATCATATTTAAACATTAATGGCATAAAATTATCCTTCCAATAAAGCCAAATTGATGGACATTAAAACGATTTTCTTGTGTTTTATTTCAATTCAAAGTTCTATACCTTAAAAAAAAACACCCTTTATATTGTAACACTCCATATAAAAAGTAATTTTTTATTCTGATAAATTTTGAAAATAAGAGCCTGGACGGTATTGCAGATTTTCACTCTTCTATTTGTATTCAAAATAAAAACAAAGATTATTAATGGCATTCACTACATCATTTTAGCCCTGCTAATTTGCTAAACTTAACAAATTCGTTAAGTCCTGTCAAAATTTTGAGTGGGAAAAGATTCAGCAAGTTAACAAGTTCAGCTCCGTGTTTTTGCTTAGCCGAGACCGTTTGTTAAGTTGGAAACGTCAAACTTATTGAGTGAAGTGATAAATCGTTTTTGGAATGAGTTCTAATAAGTACCACATTATTTTTGATTTGTAGCTTCAAATTCTTAAAACTGCTCTTTATAAATAAAAAAATAAAAACTTTGCAATGGGGTTGGTAGAGATGTAAAACATTTCAAAGGTTCTGAGTAGCAAATTTTTAATTAATTTAAACTTTAACAATTTAGCAGTTAAGCAGGACTTAAAACTTTTTATTGAATACCATTATTTTTAAATAATGATAACAGAAGGACGTGCTTTTGAAATTTACGTTTTAAAAACAGGGTTTTTAACCGGTTTTAAGTGTTACATATACGATTTTTTAAATAAAACTATGATAGCGATAGCAACTGATGTAGTGAATTACATATTTCAGATGTTTCGGCTGAATAGCTTTTGTTTTTCTACAACACATTGCCGAAAAAAGTAGTTTTGAGATAAATAAGTGTTAAAACAGTGAGTATGGATATTTTTACTGTGCGAACGATACCTTCCAAAACGGCTGTAGAAGCGGAAATAACCTCAGTATGCTTAAAAAATTTAAAAGTATTTTCTCGAAAGTCTATACTTTTGAAATATTAGAAAAACTAGACCACCTTATGCCTTAATAAGGAACATACATTTCAGTCTTTTATATAAATAACGTGTTGCTATTGCCTTTTATTTACATTAATTTTAAATGAATAATATTTATACAAAAAGCAATATACAAGATAATATATAATTACATAAAAAAGGAACAAAAAATGGAATAGCTTATTAAGTTTTATGTTAAATAAGTAAACTATATGTGTAGCTATTGCCCTTTATTCATATAAAATTTAAAAGTTCAAAATTTTTCGTTTCTCGGTATATTAGGTTAGGTTAGGTTAAACCGGATGCCTTCGTGAAGGCTCACATAGACCAATTCAGGTCCTTAGTGGTACCGGTAGCGAACAACAAGGAACCTTTGTGTTTGTTTTTAAAAGTCTTTAAAGATTTGCGTTGAGTTCGCAAACCTTAGGAGAGATTCTAGAGACACCCTGGCTACATCTTTAAGCGACGGGAATGTCAATGAGCCTAGGTATTTTAGTCTCTATCTAAGTAGGGTGGGGCATGTGCATAGCAGGTGCTCCAGGGTCTCCACTGTGCCCGGTTCCTTGCACTTCCTGCAGTTGTCATCCGTGGTGATGCCCAGCTTCTTCGCGTGGGCTGCCGTCATGCAGTGGCCAGTGAGCATGCCCACTAGTGTCCTGCAATCTTTGCGCTGGCGTGCCAAGATGAACAGAGTTCGTTTTTCGCATTGTGCATTGCACATGATTTTCGAGATTTTGCACGATGTCGTATCTTTCCATCTACGATTCACTGCTATTGTGGCTCTTCTTTCGAGGTTCCTGTACAGCTCTTGTAACGGAGTAAGTACATGTTCTGCGAGTTCTGATTCCAGCCCGGCGCCTTCCTTTGCTAAACCATCTGCCATCTCGTTTCCCTCAATGCCCTGGTGGCTAGGGACCCAGTAGATGCGCACTCTTTTCGAAGCGCATAGTGCATCTCTGCCAGCCAAGACACTTTTGGACTTGATGCCAACGGAGCGCATGGATTTGATCGCCGCTTGACTGTCAACGAAAATGTTGATGTTAGAGTGTTGTGTGTCCATGCTGAGGGCTATCTCAGCAGCCTCCCTTATGGCAAATACTTCCGCCTGGAAGATACTGCAGTGGTTCGGCAGTTTATATGGCTGCCTTATATTAGGCTCTGCGCAATACACCGCCGCACCTACCCCCGTAGGCATTTTGGAGCCGTCGGTAAATAAGTTGACCGCCTGCTGTGCTTGTTCTATACCTTTGCACCAGTCCTTTGGTCCCAGAAGAGTTCGTACTTTGGAATTGACTATCTTGCGAGGCCCAATTTGGTCCGTGCTACTAGGTAGATCCTTTCCGATTTTACAATGTCCATAATTTTGAATGTGCATCTTGCCTGCTGCCGTAAGGCGTTGTGCCGTTTTTCCGGCTATTAGTTTTGCGTGTATGTCCAGGGGGTCCATACTTAGAATGGTTTCAAGCGCTTTAGTTGGAGTTGACTTCAGTGCCCCCGTGATGCATAGCGCTGCCTGCCGCTGAGTTTTCTCCAAGTGCCTGAGGAATGTTGATTTGTTCACAGCCGGCCACCACACAATAATCCCATAGAGCAGAATAGGACGCACTACCGTTACATAGATCCAGTGCATCAGAAAGGGTGAGAGACCCCAAGTACTGCCTAGCATCTTTTTGGATGTATATAGTGCAATGGTGGATTTCTTCACCCTTTCTTCCACGTTGGTTTTCCATGACGACTCCTAGATATTTTGTGTGAGTTTTCGGTATGAGACGTATATCGTTCAATTTCGGTGGTATCCACTGTGGTATCTTGTACCTTTTCGTGAACAGAACCAGATCCGTTTTCTCTGCATTAATACTAAGACCGACTGAATTTGTCCATCTAAGTACATCTTTAAGTGTGCTCTCCATTATGGAGCTTACTGTTGATAGACATTTCCCTACTATAATAATGCTTATGTCGTCTGCATAGGCAGTTATCCTCGGGGCTCTACCTGCGAACTTTTCGAGTAGTACATTAACCACAAGATTCCATAGTAGTGGCGAGAGGACCGCTCCCTGGGATGTCCCACTGCGAGCTTCCCTTACCATGGATTTAGTGCCCCACTCAGCCCGCACCTTTCTGCAGCTTAGCAACTTGTCTAACCAAAGGTTTATTGCCGGTGGTGCCTCTATTGCACGTAATCCACTAAAGATTGCGGTGGTTGATACATTGTTGAATGCACCTGAGATATCCAGAAACGCCCCGAGTGCGTATTCCTTGTGGTGGAGGGCTTTTTCTATGGTTACTACTAGGGAATGTAGTGCCGTTTCAACCGATTTCCCTTTCGTGTATGCGTGCTGGTTGGTTGATAACTGGATTGAATTGTTTCTTAGGTGCAAGTCAATCAGTTTCTCGAGCGTTTTGAGTACAAAGGAGGTCAGACTTATTGGCCTGTAGTCTCTCGGACATGGATGGCTGCTCTTACCTGCCTTCGGTAAGAATACAACCCTCGCTGTCCTCCAGGCCACAGGTACATAGTTTAGCCTGATGCATCCATTAAATATATTCTTCAGCCATGGGACGACTCGCGATTCAGCCGTTTGCAACATGGCAGGAATTGTACCGTCTGGTCCTGGAGATTAGTATCTCGAGAACGAGTTTATAGCCCATGCGATTCCGTCCGACGTTATTAAGTCGTGTGGAACCTGTAGCGGGGTTGTCCTGTGCCCTCGTATTGTAGCAGTGCTAGGAGCTTCGGTACAGCCAGGAAAATGCGCCTTTAAAAGCACCTCGAGGGATTCCTGACTGCTCTCCGTCCACTGGCCATTGTCTTTGCGTAGCTGGCTCTGAATGGAAGGCTGCTTTGAGAGTAGCTTCCTGAGCCTTGCTGTGTCCGCAGTTTTTTCTATGTTTGAGCAGAAGTTCTTCCACGAGTGTCTTTTTGCTCTGCGTACGTTTGTTTTAAAAAGTTTGAGCCTACATTTGTATTCCCCCCAAATTTCCTCTTGGTCAGCTATTTTAGCTAGTTTAAAGAAATCTTTTAGGTCGCGTCTTTGCTCTGTAAGGTTCGGACTCCACCATGGTAGTCTGATCTTACGCTTTGTTCGCGTGGGCTTACAAGAGGCATGATAGGCCTTGAGAAGATGGGCCGAGTGAATCTTCAGTGACCTTTCAATGCCCTCTTCCGTATTAATTTGTTTAGTAGCTGGTAATTTGGTCTCAATGATGCTTCTGAAGCGGTTCCAGTTAGTGTTTCTGGGGCTTCTAAAGATCTTGTGAGCTGGAGTGTAGTTAAAGCTTATACTAAAGCTAATATAATTGTGGTCCGAGAAGGAGGGCTGCGCTAGCACCCTCCAATTTGTGACCAGAGTGTTGTTGTCAGAGGATATTGTTAGGTCTAACACGTTCGACGAGGTGGGGCCTACATACGTGGGTTCCTCGCCGATGTTAGCTACGCTAAGTTTATATTGTAGAATAAAGTTAAGTAGGGACTCATCTCGATCGTTGATGTCTGGGCTGCCCCATACTGGGTGGTGTGCATTGGCATCTGCTCCGATGACAATTGCTTGGTTTTTCTCTCCGGCGACTGCTACCATTCTTTGCAGCTCGTCTGGTGGTGCGTCGACGTCATGCGCCATATAGCAAGAGGCGACCAGGATCGGCTCGTCCGCGTCGCCCTCTAGCGCCACAACGGTGAGATCGTCAGTGCTGTAATGAGACATTAGATAAGTATAGATGCCTTTCCTTATAAGGATGGCTGTTCTTGTTCTACTTACTGTTGTTGCGAAAAACGTATTGAAATTTTGTGACTTTAGGCCAGATACCGCGTTGCCCGAGGCAATCCACGGCTCCTGTACCAAAGCCACATCGTAGCCTCCTTCCGCCAATACGAGAAGGAGTTCTGCGCTGGCGGTTTTGCATTTATACAGGTTTATTTGAAGGACCTTCAACTCCATTAGGCTGAAGGTTCCTTTACGGGGTCAACTTTTGTAAGTGTGCCTCCGTCACCCACATCTTCCAGACTGAGTCTTGGGCAGCGTCGGTCACGGCTTCTAGGCCGAGGTCTTTTTCCACCTCTTCGGACTCTAGTGTGTTGCTGTTATTGTCTTTTTGAGGCGCAGATAAACACTACCCACGCCCCACGCCATCTTCCCGTAACGCGCGTAGAGGATATCCTCTGCCTCCTTGTTGATTTGGAGGATGAAGTGCTGCCCCCCGCTACTATGAGGTAGTGGATCAGCAACCTTCAACACCCTCCAATCAGCTGTTGGCACGTCCGGATTTTGCTTCTGTAGAAGCTTTAGTGCGGACTCCTGCGGCACTACTCTTGGGAAGAGTACCTTCGCTTTTGGCAGGGACGGGATACTAGTCCTGTCCACTACTTCCAGTTGGGCAACCTCCCATAGGCCTTGGAGTGTCGGGGTTACTGCTTTCACCCAGTGCAGACTTGAATCGTCGTTGCACTTTAGGATCTTAACCCCGTTGAGCCAGCCTGATCCATCGAATGTGGGCATGGGAGCGTCAGCTTGGGCTTCCAACCTCACGAAAATCACCTCAAGAAGCTTCATCTCTACGGATTTCCATCTCTCAAGGGTCATTTTGCCTTGGGGATCACTCCGGTCGATCAGGTGTCGTTTAGTCACGTCACTGGCCTTGGTTCTTACCTCCTGTTTAGGCTGCGGGATTGTATTTGTGGTCGGTTTCTGCTTCTGTCGTTTGCTTGCTGGAGCTCCGACTTTCGCACTTTCCACCGATCTTTGGCGTTTTTGAGCAGCCTGCTCTTCTACTTTGTTCGCGAACTGCGAAGTCGTAGGTGCAAAGCTTGGTCTGCTCGCGAAGTGTATGCGACCCTCTTCCACCTTCAGCTTAGCCCAGGCGAGCGACTCCTTCTCTTTGGAAGAGAGATCAATCTTGCCTGACAGCCGGCTGCAGATTTTAAGGGCCGCTTTGTAGTTGGCCTTGGCCTTCAACCCCTCCTTTGACTTGGTCTTGGGCCCTTCCTTGCGAGAGGAGCTGGAACCCGCTGACTTGTCCGGAGAGAGGAGAAGCCTGTCCTCAACTGAGTTTGCGCTATCGTGGTCCGAGTCTGCAGCACCCCTGCGCAGTAGTGTGGATTTTTTGGCAGTAATTGTCTTTATACCCAGGCCTGCTCCCGCCCCGGTGGCATTTTTGGAAGTAGCTTTGCAACCGCTATGGCCTACTCCAACCATAGGGGAGGTGTGACTGCTGGCGGCACGCAGTGAGGATTGCTCCTCACTGTGTCCACCGGCGGCCGCTGGTGATTTTTGTTTTCGTTATCTTGTTTATCCATATAGTTCCCACGAGTGTGGGACAAAGGAAGGTCCACCCCCACAGAGGTCCCTGTGCGCGGGTAAGGCTGGATAGTACCGGAAGGCGCCTGGTATCCGGTACGCTCCGTTTGGGACTGGACTATTTTTAATGGGCCTCCAGTCTAGCAAATCCTCGGCAAGGGTCGCATAACACCTTGATTCGGCCCATTGGAGGGACTAGGACTGGGATGGGAGAGGTGAGATATGGGATGAGTAGGGAGGGTATGGGGAGTGAAAAGGGGATATAGGGTAGGAGTGAATAGCTACTAGTTTATCGCCAGGATGCAGCGACCTGTATGACCTAGGACCCCTGTCAGAAGCTTGCGCTTCCGTCATTCCAGCCCACTGCATCCTAGCGACCTAAGCCTCCACACCAACGTCAAGGTTGCTATTCCAGTGGGAGTTCTCGGTATATTGAAAAAAATATATTTTCACCTATTTCCAAAGAAAATCTATTAGCAAAGAGTAGTAAAGAGTTGTCAGTTCTGCACAGTTGCGTTTGTGCATGGTAGAAGAATACAGGTATATGCACTAGATGAGAGCATACTGCCGGAATTTTCAAAACGAAGCAAAACTTTTTCTTTATTTTCTTTTGTTTCCATTTGCCACACAGCTAAATTTGACACACATGGCAGTATGGAAAGAGAGTACAGTCAGCGCAGCATATACCTCTATCCTTCTACCATGCGTTTGTGCGGACATTTGTAATCAGTGAGGATTGAGCGAAAGTGGATGTGAAGGAAAATAAAATTGAAATTTTTCGGCTGACTTTGCTCAGTTCTGCTTAGCTGACGCAGCTTTGTGGTTGTGACGCTTAGCGATGTATGAGCTGTATGAGTGCGAAGAAATAGAAAATAGAAAGCGTGTGATGAAGCGAAAAGAAAATAGTTTGCTATTGTTTCTTTTCGCTTTACTATGACTTTTTTGTTTCCCATAAGAATCTTGCACTCATATGAATGTTTACATTTTTTAGCTAGATTGGGTTTGGTAAATTGAATGAATTTACCAATTTCAATCTTTTTAAATTATGAGAACATTTTATGCCACCCTTTACCTATAAATTTATTTTATTTCTTGCAGGTAAGAAATTTTTTAATTTTAAGCTATATTTTTTACCAATTTCCAGGTACTATAAATTCAGCAAATTTTTTCATTTGAAGCTAAATTTTTACCAATTTACAGGTACTATGAATTTAGGAATTTGTTTTAATTTAAAGCAAAATTTTTTAACTAGATTGGATTTGGTAAATTAAATGAATTTACCAATTTCCAGCTATTTAAATTATGATAATATTTTTATATGACCTTTACCTATAAATTTCTTTTAGTTCTTGCAGGTACAATGTATTTAAGAAATTTTTTAATTTAAATCTAAATTTTTTAGCTACATTGCATTTGGTAAATTAAATGAATTAACCAATTTCCCTCTTTTCAAATTATTATAAATTGATTTAAATGATTTTTAAGCTACATAGTATATACACATATATGAGATGTATATACTTTCTTTATGTAAAAATATATATACAAATTTCTGTCAATTGTTGCAGGTATTTAGAAAATTTTTTTCATTTTAAACAAACTCAGAATGTTTACGAAAGTGTTTAAAATATTAAATACCATCTAAAAGTTTGAACCATTAAAATTTATGAAAGTATTTTGTTGTGTTTTCAAATCCAAAATATAAAACTAATTGTGTTTGTTTAATAATCCAAAAATGGTATTAATATTTAAAGATATTTTTTCATTTTAATTACCTTCTTTAAACAGTAGTTGTTATGGTGACATAAAGTTCCTTGTTTTTTTTTTTGTGTTTTGGGATTTTTTAAAAATTTTGTATAAAATCTATTTGCTGAAGGTATTCAAAAAGTTTTTATTTTTAGCAAACAGATTTTTTAATAAATTAATAAAATTAATCAATTAATAAAGGAAGCAATAAATTCATCCTTTTATGAATTATGAATTTATTTATAGATTTTTTAATAAATAAATCAATTAATAAAGAAAGCAACAAATTCATCTTTTATTCATTTTAAAGCAAAATAAAGCCTTACATACATATGAATTTATTTTGCAGTTTTGGTTTTGAATTGTTGGTGTTTTAAAACTTACCTCATTTTATTCTTATTATTCAATAAAAAATTAAAAAATTTTTAAACTTGCTCTTATTATTTAATATAATACGGTGCTTATTATATAATATAATATCTTAAAACCTAGAATGAAATCTTATTACAAAATGTAATAATTTAAAACTAAATGAAAATCTTATAACATAATGTAGTAATTTAAACCTAAATGAAAATCTAATTACAGAATGTATTTAAAACTAAATTGAAAACTTATTACATAATGTAATAAATTATCAACTAAGGCAAACACTTTGAATGGATTAAACTAACCTAAGTAATACAATAAAGTATATATTTAAATTGTAAAATATATGTAAATGGATATACAATTTTAATATTGTAAATACATTTCTGTAAATATTTACTGTAAATATTGTATATAGTTAATTTCATAGTAAATATTGTAATTCCTTTAATTTCTGCTTAAGACTTCAAATTCTTGTACTGAGAAATCATTTTTTTTTTTTATTGTGACGTTATTGAAAAAAATGAGAGATATGTTAACGTAGAAGTTCTATTTCATTTTGTCACAAATATATATTTTTGTATATTTTGAAACATTAATAAAATGTCAAAAAATGTGTCTGGTAAACGCCCCTATTAAATATTTAATATTGGGGTCAGCTGTGTATTTTCTCAGTTGTGTACTAAAGAAATATAATACTCAGATTAAATCATGATTAGTACGGATTTTTCTTAATGCTTAGTATTTTTGAAAGTTTCGAGTATTAAATTTTGTTATTGGTAAAATGACTACGTTTTGCATAACCATGATTTTTTTGCCGTATACTATCCGCTTATATAACTTGCATTCGCTGCTGTACCCTGCGAGGCTTATTCGATCATAATATTTCGAAATCTTTCTTATGGCATCGCTTACAAACATCTTTTTTCTTTTATAAAAATGACCGTTTTCAACTTTAGGCTCGGTAGACTCATTTATAATTTTAAAATTTTCTATCTACTATTTCAGGTTATTAAATTCTTTCCTTCTTTCAAACACAACAAATTCTTACTTGTCTTTTTTTCCCGGACTAACAAAAGCTTTTTGTATATGCTGTAAATATTGTAATTACATTTGTGTAAATATTTATTGTAAATATTGTAAAAATTAAATTTTATAATGTAAATATTGTACATAAATTTTTGTGGTTGCAATAACCGTTTATTAAATTGCTTTATGTAATTTACATATCTGTAAATATGTAAATACTGTAAATATTGGAAGTACATTTAATACTTTTACTTTTCTAGTTTTAAGTTGTAAATATTTACTTTATTGTATAACTTAGGTTAGTTTAATCCATTCAAAGTGTTTGGTTAGTTGATAATTTATTACATTATGTAATAAGTTTTCAATTTAGTTTTAAGTTATTACATTCTGTAATAAGATTTTCATTTAGGTTTAAATTATTACATTATGTAATAAGATTTTCATTTAGTTTTAAATTATTACATTATGTACTAAGATTTCATTCTAGGTTTTAAGATATTATATTATATAATAAGCACCGTATTATATTAAATAATAAGAGCAAGTTTAAAAATTTTTTAATTTTTTATTGAATAATAAGAATAAAATGAGGTAAGCTTTAAAACACCAACAATTCAAAACCAAAACTGCAAAATGAATTCATATGTATGTAAGACATTATTTTGCTTTAAAATGAATAAAAGTGAATTTGTTGCTTTCTTTATTAATTGATTAATTTATTAAAAAATCTATAAATAAATTCATAATTCATAAAAGGATGAATTTATTGCTTCCTTTATTAATTGATTAATTTTATTAATTTATTAAAAAATCTGTTTGCTAAAAATAAAAACTTTTTGAATACCTTCAGCAAATAGATTTTATACAAAATTTTAAAAAAATCCCAAAACACAAAAAAACAAGGAACTTTATGTCACCATAACAAACTGTTACGACTATACTGATTTCAAAGAAGAAAAATATAAGGAAGTGGTGTAATAGCAGAAAAGTGTGGTATTTTCTATATTGGTGTTGGCTTACACAAATACAGAAACAATCACAAAGGGCCGTATTCGGTTGTATCGTAAAAGAAGGCCCAAACTGTTAAAGTTTGTTCTTATGCATTAAAATTTTAAAAACATTTCAAGAATAGCAACAACTCTAATTATTATAAAATTTTTGATCGCACGCTATTAGCTTAGAAGTTATAGGCATCCAACGTTGGAAAAAGTGGACTAAAAATTTAGCTGATTTTTTAAGTTTTCCAACAAAATTAAACTTTATGGGTATCAAAAGAGAGATAATTCAAGTAAGATATCAAACACAAAAATACATGCATTTAAGATGCAACCCTTTTTTACTTAAAATCGCGAGGTTTTTCCAAATTTAATAAAAAAAAATAAATGTATCAAAAGGAGGCCTTCGGATGCTGCTCAGGGTTTACAAACCTCAGTAAGTACCACACAGGCTTCTCTGTCTACAGCAGTTCTGAATGTAGTTATCTTTTTAATAATTCTCTTATTAATGTATTGCTTTCGTAAAAGAGAAACCACTAGTCTTTCAGACAAATTCTAATTATTTAAAAATTATATCTTAATAAATTCTTATGGAATTCTAAATTTGACACCTCGTTGAATAGATACGCACATTACCTTTGTTTTCATACCCATAAAGCTTATTTTTGTTGAAAAACTAGAAAAACTGCAAGATTTTTAGGTAATTTTTATATATTTGAAGGCCTATAAATTCTAAACTTCAACTCTAATTACAAATTAAATTAGGTTAATTTTTTAAAATCCTTATTTTTTGGGTGTTTCTGCCTAGTTGTTGTGTAAAAATCAGAAAATCTTAACAAACAGATAATAAATCTGATTCACTATGCTGAAAACAAGAGCGCCCCAAACATGTATTCAACTGCGAAAAATGACTGCGCCCCTGAAGCAGTGTTTGTGTTTTGACAGATGTGGTTTGATCAAACTGGCGGAAAATCAACGGGGTCTAAATTGCATTTTTAAACCATTTTTAATAAGAAATATATACATTTCTAACACAAATAAGTTAAAAAAATATCGTTAGAAACTAAATAAAGCACTTTTGTTAAAAGAATTTAAACCGTATGGACATATTTACCTGTGGAACGAATGCGTATTGTTTTTAAGTTTTCTGGAACTTTTACAATTCTTAACCGCACAACTCATATTGCATTTGTTTTAGTGGTTTTTTTTTTCTTTAATTTTGTTGCATTTTAAGCAGTGAAAAATGCTTAAAATTGAATTATTTTCAACTATTTTGCTGAGGAGTCTTCCAATCAGATGCCAGGGTTCTCAAAAATGTCAAAAAACACACTCTTTCTCGCTCGCACAATTTACGAATGGTGCGACAGTTCACGTACAGTGTATGTGTAAGCAACACCATTTCCTTATATTTTACTTCTTTGAGCCTGTTCTCACGCGCCTTACGTTAGGCGGATCATCGGATTAATTTTGACGTCTACAGGTAAGGTGGGAAGTGGGAAGGTGACAAGTTACGTGAGGCAGCATTTTCAAAAATTTTAAAAATTTTGCGATTCATTTTGACGTCTGTTACTTTGAAGTTTCATTGTGCCTCATTTTCCTCGTGGTTCTCTTATGTTTTAGCGCAAATACATTTTGTTTTGCATTGGTTGGGTTTTCTGTTTGCGTTGCTGTTTAATTTAAGACTTACAAAGTAATGAATTCTCCGAAATTTAACACCACATTTATGGACTGTTCTCGGAATGCAAAATAAGGCGGGCTTAAAAAAGTCGGTAGTAAGAACACCTGACAGATGCATAGTGTCAAAATAACGCCATTACTCTGCCTTTTTTTAGGCGAGTGAGAACAGGGTCTTTGACTGATTTGCGCTTTACATTATTGGCATATTTTTTCACAGGGTGCACACCCTGTGTTATGTTTGTTTATTTCTTTTTGTTTTTAGTTTCTTTCTTTTCAGGTGTTACGTGTCCCTAGCTATCGTACCTGGCATGACCGCGCGCCGACTAGTTCAGAATTAACGGGCGCAGTTCTCAACCCGTCATGCCAGGTCGAGGGAGCAACAATAACTTCCGGTTTGAAACGGAAGTATAAATTTTTAAAAAAAACCAAAAACTCAGAAAAAGTAATGATTAAACAAAACATCTAAATTCGAAAATAAAAGAAAAAATAAAAAGTCCAAACAAAAGAATATTATATAAATAATACCCCGAATTTTTAATTCATAACAAAAAAACATAAAAAACAAAGAAAATAAAAAAAATCGAGACCAAACCATTCATAAAAAAAACTGCGACCGAACCACCATAAAGCTATAGAGCACGAGGAGATGTCAACCCTCTTATGCACCCACCCATCCATAGTTATCTCGCTCATGCATCTGGTAGATAACCCCTTGAAAAAACCAGCGACCTAAATCGCTTTTACCATATCCATGTCGCTTGTGTCTGTGCTCCCCCCTTTTAGTTACGCCCCTGCATGTACTTCCCCACAAATTATTTTTAGCAAGCCATTTTTTTTTTCAACTTAAATTCACATTTTATTTAAATTTAATATTTTCTTTTTTTTTCTATTCTAGGTACGCGGATATAGAACACGATTATTATTTTTAAGCTTAATTTTTAAGATCATTATTTAATAAAAAATAAAAGTTTTCAAGATTATTATATTAAACAAATATTAAAAATTACTATATTAAATCATACTAAAATTGTAAATCTTATTATTTTTTTTTTATTTTGGAACAAAAGAAATAATTAACCCTTATAAAAACAAATTATTAACAAAATAATATATTAAATTAGAATAAAAATTACCTAAATTTGAATTGGCGTAGATTAGAATATATATGGTAATATAAAGAAATGGTAATTAAGTTAAGTAATACTAATTATCTAAAATACATATCATGATATTATGACAAAGGAAATTAAAATAAACTTTTTTTCTAATATGTACTTCGGAACTTCAAAAAACATGGGTCTTATTTTTGTCTTTCTTTGACAAAAAAAAAATATAAATGTGTTTTCATCTGACTATACCTGCCTAAAGGAGCTCTCTTAGGTTTCAGTCTAATTTTTTTCACAATTCAATAAAAAAAAACAACGAATAAAAATTATAAAAATGACCTCACATTCATTTGACGCGAACCGGAATGTTTTTCTTTGACAAATTAAATAAATTTCTTCTTTTCTTTATAACTTTTACAATTTCTGACTTTTATTAAATTTACACCAATTTGATTTAACTAATTTTTACTTTACAAAAAAATTTATTTAAGAGAAAACAGATAAAAACAATTTAATTTAAACTATTCACACCGAAATTTTTAACTCTAAATATTTGTAAAACTCTAAATATATGAAACACTAAATACATAAAACTCTAATTCCGGGGCTAACTAATATTTCGTTTTTTTTTTTCTCTTTCTATACACTGCTCACTTGCACGATGGAAATTTCTGGATAATTTAATTTCTGTATTAATTAATTTCTGGGAAGTTAATTCACTGCACTATAAGTATATTAGACTCTACATATGGTAGTAACACGATTTTAAGAAATAAAATTTGTGACCGACTTATCTGTTTGGGCCTGGTCCGATTTGATTACACCTGTGGTCCTCGGTCTCCAGTCGGCCACACTGTAAATCAATACGCCCGATTTATATATTTTTCATTTTATTTCGTATCACTAAACTTACATTTTATTTCTTTTCTTTGCTGCCCAGTTTAATTTTCCTCACTCACTTGTTAGTTTCTCCAATATTTCTTCCTGATCGTGCCTGCTTTAAAAATCTTTCCTTAATCTTCACTCTCACTTTTCACAAAAAAAAACACTAATTCTCACCTTTCTTCCTCTAAATTCCTTGCCACTCGTAGTTTGTCCACTGATGTCGAAATTTGTGTAAATGTTGCAATTGTCCTTTTTTCCTACTTTTGTGTGTCCTTATCACTGTATAATAGACTTTTTCTTTTTTTTTTAACTTTTAAATATATATATGTTTTTTTTTCTTCACTTCACTGACTTATCTTTCTTAGACTTTGCACCAGAATGAAACTTTAAAATTTTTCCTCAGAAGAAGAACCCTTTTTTTCAGAGAAGAACCCTCACGTCAACCTCAACTAACTGAATTTTTCCCATAACTCATTTCCCCTATTCCTGATGTTTTTGGTGCATTTGCGGTTTCTATATTTTCCCGGCCTTCTAGATTGTTCTATACCTAATATATATATATTCTTTCGAATTGTATATATTTCCGATTTTTGCCTCAAAAAGTACAAAATATATATCACCTAACCCTTCCCGACTTTCCTCCTCCTATTCCTTATTTTTTCCCCTTCTTTCCCCCTTTTGTGGCCTTTTTCCGTACATTATAAAGAAAAATCGGAATCTTATGTACCAGGCGTTCATACTCATTTAGAAGGTATACGATTCGCACCATCATGAATGAATCGACTTAACTTTCGGCTTCCAGCTCTTTCCCTACTGATCAATGAACTTTTTGCTCTGGCAACACTATTTCCCTACTACTATGTTTTACTTTTCCATTACGTTCTTCTTTTACTATCATAGGTACGTTGTCGATTGAAACATGATGGCTGCCTTCAGTAGCTGTCAAAAGTAGTCGGCAAAAGCAAAACAACAGTAGAATTCGGCAAGGTAAGTTTATTCATTAAATTATCTTTTAATAATATCTTTTCAGGCTATTTCAATGATACCAGATATTCGCCAGGTTCCTGTTGTATTTTAATTACAAGTAAGTGCTTATCTTTATATGAGGTTCCATTTAAATCAACATTTATATATTTTTACATTGCAGACAAGCAGACCAGCGCTAGGGTGACCAGGTGGTTGTTCCAGATATGCTGAGGTCAGACGATGCTCGTTTGCTCGGCGAGCAGATAATTTTGTTGTTGCTTCCAATGCGAAACTGTCAAAAATTTTGGAGAATACAACAACAACCATATTGCTCGGCCATGTGTTCGCCGAGCAAACGAGCATCGTCTGACCTCAGCAATATATATTTTTTAGCAGGTAAGTAATGAGTGTTTATTTCTAATTCATTTTTAAATGTTATTTTTTTCAGATCTCCCGCTTACATCGCACGCAACAAAACTCTGGCTTTGTTCGATTTGATTTTCAAAGACAGTGTGCGTGTTGATGACAATTTGCACTGTGATACGTTCGTGTGCTTTGGAGGTGAGATTTTTTTTTTCTATTTATCAAACATGAAGTTTATTTATGAAAGCGCCCAGCGTAGGCTTCCGCCCACACCCTGAGATTAAGAGTCTCATGCTCTACCGACTGAGCTAGCCGGGCCTTTTTTTTGTTTTTATATTAGTCTTAATTTTGTTTTACTAAAAATTTTTTTTTTTATCCAGGTCCGTACAAATTCAGATGCAGTGAAAATTAATTTATTTATTTACGAGATTGTGGTTCTTTGCGGCTTTTAGCGCTATCAGGGAAGTTTTTATTATTTGCCATATATGTTTTAAGTACATTTACTTTGTTTTTTTTAATTTTTTTTATTTCAGCACTTCTGATGGCTGTACGAATGTTGAGGCAACTAGGAATCATTGCACAACTATGGACGACTTTCATGTGCTTTTCGACGGGTGTGTTTCTAAAACTTTTCCTGCAATGGATAAAATTGTATGTATTGCATGTTTTTTTTATAGTATTTGCAAAAATGTTCATAACGATTGTTATTGCTTTATGTCTTTTGCGTGAACAGTGCCTAGAGGCTTGCCATCGAGACTTTCTAATTGGTACATGTTGTTACCGATGGCTTGGCTTATTCGGCATTTTACAAATTTTCTGCAAAATTTTGCGTTTATGTTTCGTTTAAAATCACTTTGGACGAAATTTCTTTTGAACACTTCTTGACCAGGAACAAAGTGTGTTTCGCGCTTTCGCTGGTTGTATCGTCGCGCGCTGCTCTCGTAAGCCAGGTGCAAATTAGTTTTGATTTTTTCGCGTAATTGGTCTAATTTGTCTTCTTTGTTTAAGAGCATGATTTCCGGTTCACTTAAAGATTTTAATTTCCGAGCTAGCTTGTAATCAGTTCCGTTTAAAAACATATTATACCCAAACAGTGCGCAGAATGGTGTTACCCCAGTTGCCGCGTGAACAGAGCTTTTCAGCGCGCATTCTATTTCTGGAAGATATAAGTCCCAGTCGCGATGATCACTTTCTAGATAGGTTCTTATCCCTGCAAGCACTGATTGGTTCACACGTTCTGCTGCATTTGACTGCGGTGAGTAAATTGCCGTTTTGAGATGATTGATTTTAAACTTCTGGATCATTTTCTGAAACTCCTTTGATGTGAATTGAATTCCATTGTCACTATGGATACTTTCTGGCACTCCGAATATATAAAAATCCTCCTGCGTTAGAAACTAAACGACTTTCACAGTGGTCGCTTCACGCATAGCCTTTAAAATTGTAAATTTTGAAAAATGATCCACCACTATGAATATATAGCAATTTCCTTTCTTTGATCGAGGATATTTGCCTAAAAAGTCTACATAGATTTTCTGAAATGGTCGTTCAGTGACCACTTCTTGCCCTATCCCCGGCCGCAACTCTATATTGGTTGATTTGTTTTCTTTACACTGAATACAATCGTTGATGTACCTTCGAACTTGTTTGGTCATTCCAGGCCAGAAGTAGAATTGGCGTAACCGGTGCAAAGTTTTTGCTATACCACCATGTGCCATGACTGGCGGCTCATGTGCTTTTGTAATGAGTGTGGAGGTGAGCGCTTCAGGTACCCATAATTTCCATACTATTTCTTCACCATCGCTGTCAACTCTATTGAATCCCGTTCGCTTGAAAATCATTCCGTTGTCGATTTTTATGTCTGGTAGCCTTTCCTTGTTTTGTCTGATGCTTTCTATCAGCTCCAGATATTCTGGCGATGAAAATTCGAGGGTTTCGATATCCAATAGCTCGTCGCCACTTAACTAGGCATTCAGCTACTTCACTTAGAACCTTCACATGCGTATCAAAGTCAGCGGCTATGATGAGAAGATCATCGAGATATGTGAAAACGTTCGATTTTAATTTTTGAGGAATGACTTTAAAAATAAATATAAATATAAATATAAATATAAATATAAATATAAATATAAATATAAATATAAATATAAATATAAATATAAATATAAATATAAATATAAATATAAATATAAATATAAATATAAATATAAATATAAATATAAATATAAATATAAATATAAATATAAATATAAATATAAATATAAATATAAATATAAATATAAATATAAATATAAATATAAATATAAATATAAATATAAATATAAATATAAATATAAATATAAATATAAATATAAATATAAATATAAATATAAATATAAATATAAATATAAATATAAATATAAATATAAATATAAATATAAATATAAATATAAATATAAATATAAATATAAATATAAATATAAATATAAATATAAATATAAATATAAATATAAATATAAATATAAATATAAATATAAATATAAATATAAATATAAATATAAATATAAATATAAATATAAATATAAATATAAATATAAATATAAATATAAATATAAATATAAATATAAATATAAATATAAATATAAATATAAATATAAATATAAATATAAATATAAATATAAATATAAATATAAATATAAATATAAATATAAATATAAATATAAATATAAATATAAATATAAATATAAATATAAATATAAATATAAATATAAATATAAATATAAATATAAATATAAATATAAATATAAATATAAATATAAATATAAATATAAATATAAATATAAATATAAATATAAATATAAATATAAATATAAATATAAATATAAATATAAATATAAATATAAATATAAATATAAATATAAATATAAATATAAATATAAATATAAATATAAATATAAATATAAATATAAATATAAATATAAATATAAATATAAATATAAATATAAATATAAATATAAATATAAATATAAATATAAATATAAATATAAATATAAATATAAATATAAATATAAATATAAATATAAATATAAATATAAATATAAATATAAATATAAATATAAATATAAATATAAATATAAATATAAATATAAATATAAATATAAATATAAATATAAATATAAATATAAATATAAATATAAATATAAATATAAATATAAATATAAATATAAATATAAATATAAATATAAATATAAATATAAATATAAATATAAATATAAATATAAATATAAATATAAATATAAATATAAATATAAATATAAATATAAATATAAATATAAATATAAATATAAATATAAATATAAATATAAATATAAATATAAATATAAATATAAATATAAATATAAATATAAATATAAATATAAATATAAATATAAATATAAATATAAATATAAATATAAATATAAATATAAATATAAATATAAATATAAATATAAATATAAATATAAATATAAATATAAATATAAATATAAATATAAATATAAATATAAATATAAATATAAATATAAATATAAATATAAATATAAATATAAATATAAATATAAATATAAATATAAATATAAATATAAATATAAATATAAATATAAATATAAATATAAATATAAATATAAATATAAATATAAATATAAATATAAATATAAATATAAATATAAATATAAATATAAATATAAATATAAATATAAATATAAATATAAATATAAATATAAATATAAATATAAATATAAATATAAATATAAATATAAATATAAATATAAATATAAATATAAATATAAATATAAATATAAATATAAATATAAATATAAATATAAATATAAATATAAATATAAATATAAATATAAATATAAATATAAATATAAATATAAATATAAATATAAATATAAATATAAATATAAATATAAATATAAATATAAATATAAATATAAATATAAATATAAATATAAATATAAATATAAATATAAATATAAATATAAATATAAATATAAATATAAATATAAATATAAATATAAATATAAATATAAATATAAATATAAATATAAATATAAATATAAATATAAATATAAATATAAATATAAATATAAATATAAATATAAATATAAATATAAATATAAATATAAATATAAATATAAATATAAATATAAATATAAATATAAATATAAATATAAATATAAATATAAATATAAATATAAATATAAATATAAATATAAATATAAATATAAATATAAATATAAATATAAATATAAATATAAATATAAATATAAATATAAATATAAATATAAATATAAATATAAATATAAATATAAATATAAATATAAATATAAATATAAATATAAATATAAATATAAATATAAATATAAATATAAATATAAATATAAATATAAATATAAATATAAATATAAATATAAATATAAATATAAATATAAATATAAATATAAATATAAATATAAATATAAATATAAATATAAATATAAATATAAATATAAATATAAATATAAATATAAATATAAATATAAATATAAATATAAATATAAATATAAATATAAATATAAATATAAATATAAATATAAATATAAATATAAATATAAATATAAATATAAATATAAATATAAATATAAATATAAATATAAATATAAATATAAATATAAATATAAATATAAATATAAATATAAATATAAATATAAATATAAATATAAATATAAATATAAATATAAATATAAATATAAATATAAATATAAATATAAATATAAATATAAATATAAATATAAATATAAATATAAATATAAATATAAATATAAATATAAATATAAATATAAATATAAATATAAATATAAATATAAATATAAATATAAATATAAATATAAATATAAATATAAATATAAATATAAATATAAATATAAATATAAATATAAATATAAATATAAATATAAATATAAATATAAATATAAATATAAATATAAATATAAATATAAATATAAATATAAATATAAATATAAATATAAATATAAATATAAATATAAATATAAATATAAATATAAATATAAATATAAATATAAATATAAATATAAATATAAATATAAATATAAATATAAATATAAATATAAATATAAATATAAATATAAATATAAATATAAATATAAATATAAATATAAATATAAATATAAATATAAATATAAATATAAATATAAATATAAATATAAATATAAATATAAATATAAATATAAATATAAATATAAATATAAATATAAATATAAATATAAATATAAATATAAATATAAATATAAATATAAATATAAATATAAATATAAATATAAATATAAATATAAATATAAATATAAATATAAATATAAATATAAATATAAATATAAATATAAATATAAATATAAATATAAATATAAATATAAATATAAATATAAATATAAATATAAATATAAATATAAATATAAATATAAATATAAATATAAATATAAATATAAATATAAATATAAATATAAATATAAATATAAATATAAATATAAATATAAATATAAATATAAATATAAATATAAATATAAATATAAATATAAATATAAATATAAATATAAATATAAATATAAATATAAATATAAATATAAATATAAATATAAATATAAATATAAATATAAATATAAATATAAATATAAATATAAATATAAATATAAATATAAATATAAATATAAATATAAATATAAATATAAATATAAATATAAATATAAATATAAATATAAATATAAATATAAATATAAATATAAATATAAATATAAATATAAATATAAATATAAATATAAATATAAATATAAATATAAATATAAATATAAATATAAATATAAATATAAATATAAATATAAATATAAATATAAATATAAATATAAATATAAATATAAATATAAATATAAATATAAATATAAATATAAATATAAATATAAATATAAATATAAATATAAATATAAATATAAATATAAATATAAATATAAATATAAATATAAATATAAATATAAATATAAATATAAATATAAATATAAATATAAATATAAATATAAATATAAATATAAATATAAATATAAATATAAATATAAATATAAATATAAATATAAATATAAATATAAATATAAATATAAATATAAATATAAATATAAATATAAATATAAATATAAATATAAATATAAATATAAATATAAATATAAATATAAATATAAATATAAATATAAATATAAATATAAATATAAATATAAATATAAATATAAATATAAATATAAATATAAATATAAATATAAATATAAATATAAATATAAATATAAATATAAATATAAATATAAATATAAATATAAATATAAATATAAATATAAATATAAATATAAATATAAATATAAATATAAATATAAATATAAATATAAATATAAATATAAATATAAATATAAATATAAATATAAATATAAATATAAATATAAATATAAATATAAATATAAATATAAATATAAATATAAATATAAATATAAATATAAATATAAATATAAATATAAATATAAATATAAATATAAATATAAATATAAATATAAATATAAATATAAATATAAATATAAATATAAATATAAATATAAATATAAATATAAATATAAATATAAATATAAATATAAATATAAATATAAATATAAATATAAATATAAATATAAATATAAATATAAATATAAATATAAATATAAATATAAATATAAATATAAATATAAATAAAATATAAATATAAATATAAATATAAATATAAATATAAATATAAATATAAATATAAATATAAATATAAATATAAATATAAATATAAATATAAATATATAAATATAAATATAAATATAAATATAAATATAAATATAAATATAAATATAAATATAAATATAAATATAAATATAAATATAAATATAAATATAAATATAAATATAAATATAAATATAAATATAAATATAAATATAAATATAAATATAAATATAAATATAAATATAAATATAAATATAAATATAAATATAAATATAAATATAAATATAAATATAAATATAAATATAAATATAAATATAAATATAAATATAAATATAAATATAAATATAAATATAAATATAAATATAAATATAAATATAAATATAAATATAAATATAAATATAAATATAAATATAAATATAAATATAAATATAAATATAAATATAAATATAAATATAAATATAAATATAAATATAAATATAAATATAAATATAAATATAAATATAAATATAAATATAAATATAAATATAAATATAAATATAAATATAAATATAAATATAAATATAAATATAAATATAAATATAAATATAAATATAAATATAAATATAAATATAAATTAAATAATATAATATAAATATAAATATAAATATAAATATAAATATAAATATAAATATAAATATAAATATAATAAAATATAAATATAAATATAAATATAAATATAAATATAAATATAAATATAAATATAATATAAATATAAATATAAATATAATATAATAAAATATAAATATAAATATAAATATAAATATAAATATAAATATAAATATAAATATAAATATAAATATAAATATAAATATATAAATATAAATATAATATAAATATAAATATAAATATAAATATAAATATAATATAAATATAATATAAATATAAATATAAATATAAATAATAAAATATAAATATAATATAATAAATATAATATAAATATAAATATAAATATAAATATAAATATAAATATAAATATAAATATAAATATAAAATATAAATATAAATATAAATATAAATATAAATATAAATATAAATATAATATAAATATAAATATAAATATAAATATAAATATAAATATAAATATAAATATAAATATAAATATAAATATAAATATAAATATAAATATAAATATAAATATAAATATAAATATAATATAAATATAAATATAATATAAATATAAATATAAATATAAATATAAATATAAATATAAATATAAATATAAATATAAATATAAATATAAATATAAATATAAATATAAATATAAATATAAATATAAATATAAATATAAATATAATATAAATATAAATATAAATATAAATATAATATAAATATAAATATAAATATAAATATAAATATAAATATAAATATAAATATAAATATTAAATATAAATATAAATATAAATATAAATATAAATATAAATATAAATATAAATATAAATATAAATATAAATATAAATATAAATATAAATATAAATATAAATATAAAATATAAATATAAATATAAATATAAATATAAATATAAATATAAATATAAATATAAATATAAATATAAATATAAATATAAATATAAATATAAATATAAATATAAATATAAATTAAAATATAAATATAAATATAAATATAAATATAAATATAAATATAAATATAATATAAATATAAATATAAATATAAATATAAATATAAATATAAATATAAATATAAATATAAATATAAATATAAATATAAATATAAATATAAATATAAATATAAATATAAATATAAATATAATATAAATATAAATATAAATATAATAAATATAAATATAAATATAATATAAATATAATATAAATATAAATATAAATATAAATATAAATATAAATATAATATAAATATAAATATAAATATAAATATAATATAAATATAAATATAAATATAAATATAATATAAATATAAATATAAATATAAATATAAATATAATATAAATATAAATATAAATATAAATATAAATATAAATATAAATATAAATATAAATATAAATATAAATATAAATATAAATATAAATATAAATATAAATATAAATATAAATATAAATAAAATATAAATATAAATATAAATAAAATATAAATTAATATAAATATAAATATAAATATAAATATAAATATAAATATAAATAAATATAAATATAAATATAAATATAAATATAAATATAAATATAATATAAATATAAATATAAAATATAAATATAAATTATAAATATAAATATAAATATAATATAAATATAATATAAATATAAATATAAATATAAATATAAATATAAATATAAATATAAATATAAATATAATATAATAAATATAAATATAAATATAAAATATAAATATAAATATAAATATAAATATAAATATAAATATAAATATAAATATAAATATAAATATAAATATAAATATAAATATAAATATAAATATAATATAAATATAAATATAAATATAAATATAAATATAAATATAAATATAAATATAAATATAAATATAAATATAATATAAATATAAATATAAATATAAATATATAATATAATATAAATATAAATATCAATATAAATATAAATATAAAATATAAATATAAAATATAAATATAATATAAATATAAATATAAATATAAATATAAATATAAATATAAATATATAATATATAAATATAAATATAAATATAAATATAAAATAAATATAAATATAAATATAAATATAAATATAAATATAATATAAATATAAATATAAATATAATATAAATATAAATATAAATATAAATATAAATATAAATATAAATATATAAATATAAATATAAATATAAATATAAATATAAATATAAATATAAATATAAATATAAAATATAATAAATATAAATATAAATATAAATATAATATAAATATAAATATAAATATAAATATAAATATAAATATAAATATAAATATAAATATAAATATAAATATAAATATAAATATAAATATAAATAAATATAAATATAAATATAAATATAAATTAAATATAAATATAAATATAAATATAAATATAATATAAATATAAATATAATATAAAATATAAATATAAATATAAATATAAATATAAATATAAATATAATATAATATAAATATAAATATAAATATAAATAAAATATAAATATAAATATAAATATAAATATAAATATAAATATAAATATAAATATAAATATAATATTATAAATATAATATAAATATAAATATAAATATAAATATAAATATAAATATAAATATAAATATAAATATAAATATAAATATAAATATAAATATAAATATAAATAAATATAAATATAAATATAAATATAAATATAAATATAAATATAAATATAAATATAAATATAAATATAATATAATATAAATATAAATATAAATATATAATATAAATATAAATATAAATATAAATATAAATATAAATATAAATATAAATATAAATATAAAATATAAATATAAATATAAATATAAATATAAATATAAATATAAATATAAATATAAATATAAATATAAATATAAATATAAATATAAATATAAATATAAATAAAATATAAATATAAATATATAAATATAAATATAAATATAATATAAATATAAATATAAATATAAATATAAATATAAATATAATATAAATATAATATAAATATAATATATAAATATAAAAATATAAATATAAATATAAATATAAATATAAATATAAATATAAATATAAATATAAATATAAATATAAATATAAATATAAATATAATATAAATATAAATATAAATATAAATATATAAAATATAAATATAAATATAAATATAAATATAAATAAATATAAATATAAATATAAATATAAATATAAATATAAATATAAATATAAATATAAATATAAATATAAATATAAATATATAAATATAAATATAAATATAAATATAAATATAAATATAAATATAAATATAAATATATAAATATAAATATAAATATAAATATAAATATAAATATAAATATAAATATAAATATAAATATAAATATATAATATAAATATAAATATAAATATAAATATAAAATATAAATATAAATATAAATATAAATATAAATAATATAAATATAATATATAATATAAATATAAATATAAATATAAATATAAATATAAATATAAATATAAATATAATATAATATAAATATAAATATAAATATAAATATAAATATAAATATAATATAAATATATAATATAAATATAAATATAAATATAAATATAAATATAAATATAAATATAAATATAAATATAAATATAAATATAATATATAAATATAAATATAAATATAAATATAAATATAAATTAAATATAAATATAAATATAAATATAAATATAAATATAAATATAATATAAATATAAATATATAAATATAATATAAATATAAATATAAATTATAAATATAAATATAAATATAAATATAAATATAAATATAAATATAAATATAAATATAAATATAAATATAAATATAAATATAAATATATAATATAAATATAAATATAAAATAAATATAAATATAAATATAAATATAAATATAAATTAAATATAAATATAAATATAAATATAAATATAAATATAAATATAAATATAAATATATAATATAAATATAAATATAAATATAATATAAATATAAATATAAATATAAATATAAATATAAATATAAATTAAATATAAATATAAATATAAATATAAATATAAATATAATATAAATATAAATATAAATATATAAATATAAATATAAATATAAATATAAATATAAATATAAATATAAATATAAATATAAATAAAATATAAATATAAATATAATATAAATATAAATATAAATAAATATAAATATAAATATAAATATAAATATAAATATAAATATAAATATAAATATAATATAAATATAAATATAAATATAAATATAAATATAAATTATAATATAAATATAAATATTTATAT